>JAHBCN010002561.1:88399-102428 GCA_019359885.1 Listronotus oregonensis
GACCTATTAATCGGGAAAGATATTAATCGTGCTTTGCCAAAGGGTTAATTTTTTGGAAGATTTATCGCCATTTTAGTAAAATTGATAGTTTCCTTAAAGATAAACCGATATGTAGACCTCTAAACTATCCGAACATCCGAAATTAAGAAAGTAGTAAATCAACAAAAATCCAAATACCATTTGTTAAGGAATAGGTATGAATTGAATTGTTTTAATTAAGAATAATGCATCTAACGAGAACAACGCAAAATATACTCTTTTCATGTAGATTAAACCAATCTATTCAAAAGAAATATTTACGTGAAAATATGTTTATGGCGTATCAGTTTTTTTCTAAAAAACTTTATTAGATAAACCAAAAGATGCCACTGATAGGACAATACTACATTTACTTTTTAACTAAACAAGATAATTTTTACATAGAAAAATATAAAATAATATTTAAAGCACTGTTGAAGGTATTAAAAAAATACACAACAGTGCAAACAGATTTGCAATCTTTTAAAGAAAAAATGTAGTTAGCAAACATAAGTACAGTAAGAGATAAGGTAGGTACTTTCCCGAATAGTAATTAAAATATACAAATATTTAGAACAATTTGATTCACGGCATTAAAAATAGCTTTAGACTAAATTATGTTATATCAAAAAAATGTCGTGAAGGGAAGACGTTCTGTAATGTTATCCAAGGAATCAAACATCTTTCATGTACAAATTTGTCCCTCGATCTCTCTTACACATTATTATTATTTCTTAACAGATAACTTATATCTTAAATATTTTCATTATTTCCTATTAAAAAAAGTTGATGTAAAAAGGGGCTAAAAAAGTATTTTAAGTTTTTATCCCTATTTTCAAAATAAAGTTAGAGAACGTTAAAATCAAACGCGCACAATTTATTCCATTTTTCACAGATATTTAACTACTTAAGGAACTGTTTAAAATTTTTAAAAATTGTTAATAATAAATAAGCCCTTAAAATCGCAACTTTACCACCACATCAATGGTTAAGATATCAGAGATAAAGAATTTGTAAGCCTATATGTATTACAACATTTCTTTTTTATCTTGGAACAGTTCACGAAGGCTAAAGACCTAAGTTAAACATACCGTTAGTGTCTTCAGTATGGTAAAAGAGGGTTTATTCATACCGCACTTAAGAGATTGGAAAGAAAAAAGGAAAACTTGTAGGAAACAGGTTTCAAAGCATGGACACTCTATGAATGAAGAAGCAAAGTGGGTAGTTCACAGTAGTGGCACTATGTGTTGCTCTGGTGGAAGCTGCCAGTGGATTAACTATTCCTAGCTTTGTGCCATGTGCAATGAAAATCAGTGGACAGGCAATACAACAATAGAATGTTGTCATCGAAGCGTGCGAGAGAGAAAATGGAATCGCAGTATAATCTTTCTTTCTCGATCAAAGTTGCTAATTTGTCGGTGGAAGGGGTATATACCCTGCTCTGCGTGCTGATTGGTCGGCCCATTCCCGTTGGCCAATCAGCAGGTTTGAGCGAAAGCGAAATCCTTCGATTCTTCTTTCTCTCTCGCTGGCTTGTTTGCGCTGCCGAGTGGCAGGACTGCCTCTAGTAGGTATATACAGGAAGATTTCGATAGTCAAACGGCCATTAACGAGATTAGCCCTAAACTGGTTAAGGGCTGTATATCTGTCCTAGAGGAAATTGAGGGCTACCTAGGAAATAAGAAGGCAGGTAGATTAGTCTAAAACTCAAACAAGAAAATAATAGGTCCAGAACTTTTCTGTGTGACTTCTGGTACTCTTTTTAAGACATGTGCAAACAACAAGCAAAAAAGTTTATTAAATGCCTTTCGAGAAAGTTTACCTCAGACCTGCTGAACCAGCGTCGCAAGGCACTGGGGATGATGGATGATGAGAAATTGTAAACTAAATAAGCACATGGAAAGCATGAGTCTGAGAGAAGACAACATATGCTGATTGAATCTACCAGTCTTTACACAGCATAGAAGTACCAAACAGTGCGGTTTTTAAAAAACTTTTCCTCACTTAACTTTTTAAAATAATCATAAAAAGAAGTTTATAAAAAATTGTGTGCCAATTTAGTGTAAAAATTTCAGAATTGTGTGCAAAAAAAAGAGGAATAGGAAAAAAAGGTTAGTTTGATTTTCAAGTTTGATGATGGATATCTCAAAAACGAAACTTTTCCAAATTTTTTCTTCAGATTCGTGATCAGGCAATTTTCGAAGCAATTATCTAAAACTGCTTCGGTTTTTTCTTCTTAAGTTCGAAGCCAAAGCATTTTAAAATTATAAAAAGACTCAAAATGGCATCAAAAGAAACCGTAACTTTTAAAAGTACAGATATGATTAATGTCAATTAACGATGAAATGGTATTAATATTTTCCTACAAAATAATAAAGATATATTTAATTTTTTTTTCCAAAAATAATGAATACAACTAATTGTCGACATTTTTTAGCGCGATAAAGCGGCTTGTCAAATAAAATTAGTAAAGGAGTTAAGGCTCGGCTGCAATTAATTATTTACCATTTATTTGTAAAATACTTAAATTAAATTTTAAAGGCTTATTAGTTTGGAATGGCTAGGTTGGTTTTTAAAAACTAAGCGGTGTTGGGTAGAGAATCGAAGGGCCTTTAAAATGGGGTACTACAGAACCTCCCCTTCCATTTGAAAAAGCTGATGTGCCCTCTTGGCACTAGGTCACGTGACCACAATAATTTTTATGCCAAAAAGTAAATGTAATGATACCTTTTTACCTAAATTTACCGACCTCGATATCTTGTCCCGTTCAAAAGTGAACCGGTGAAAGGACTTTTAAAAACCAAATTGTATAAATCTTTTAAGGTTGTAGTGAGAGAGCATCAACGTGTCCAACCTAATTTTATAATAATATAATCTAATCTAATTTCTAGTAACTTTAAATTGTAAGGTAAAATAATATATTTCTTCTAGGTTTTTCAATAAGTTGTAAAACATGCAAAAACGAAGATTGTCTTGATAGCCCACTAATTATATCATGCACCAAAAATATTCCAAAATTACCCTTTTCAATTCCTGTGCTCAAGAATATAGAAAATTTGCAATATGGTTGTTTACATTTGGAATACCTCAATGGTAAGTTTATATAATTAGCTTATTAAGGTGGGTGGACCATGAAAGGCCATCATAACAAATAAACAGTTAGTATTCTTTTATTTACTGGATAAATAAAATAAACAAATTATTAAGTAACACTTTGTTTTATAATGTAGCTTATAAAACATTTTTTTTTATTGCAGAGTTAATCATTATTTATTAAATGTAAGTTTTACTAAATTCTTCCAAACAAGGCCAATATAATTAATCAGTCGTTTAACTTAAAACTAACGTTGTGACAGTCAAAATATTTAATTTTACTTAAACTACGTTAAAAAATATTTCATGAATATCAAACATTAAATTCTTAATAACATATTCACTTAAAAATACTCAACGAATGTTACTTGGACACTATTGTAACACTAAGAATGTATTAGTGAAAATAGCTTTTATGACGGAATGATAAAAAGGTTAAATTGACCAAAATGACCTCTTTATGGGTCCGTTCTTTGTAAAGCTAAAATATTCCTAATAAGGCCAAACAATAAAAATACTTATTATCTATAACATTTTTTTTGTTTAACAAAACATTTTATAAAATTATTAAAAGCATGATTACAAGTAATAATATTAAGAATTTATACAATCTTTTACTTTTCTCGATACGTAGGTATTTATAACTTAAAATTATATTTTAATATTTTCCATTGGCCATAAAGTAATATTTTTTTCTTTAGTACCATAGCAAATCTTTATATATCATTTCAGAGAGAAAAATAAAAGAAAATAATAGTTTATTTACTTGAAAAGTCTTTCTGTGGGCGCGTTTTAAAATTTCAACGTCGACGCACAAAATAAAAAAGGGTTAGTTGTGGTTAGTTTTCGTCCGCGGTCGACAAAATGAGGAGCCGCATTGACAAAATAGAGCGCGAGATGAGCGCGAGCGACTCGCTGCCACGTTTGTGTGTCCTTAAATTTGGTCAGTGCTAATAGAAGTAATTTGTCGTCGTATGGTAACAACTACAACTTTTTAGTTATTGGCCTTTCAAAGAGCTTAGCCTTCCATCCTTCCACCCACCTTATATGTTATTTTAGCGCCAGTAGTTTTGATTTGGTTATAGCTATTGATCCAACAAGGGTATTAATAAGGGTGAGTAATAACCGAGGTCATTTAATGCGCGAGCCTAGAGCAAGCGCATTAGGGTTGAGATCATTAATCGCCTATTAATGCCCGATTTAGTTACAATAATGTTTCAGTGATTGTTTTGTTATTAAATTGCTTATACCTTTTCTTGAATTTTTGTTTGGGGTGTATTTTAAGTTTTCGTAACCAATTTGACACATGCTTTAATACCTGTTATTTAAGGGACAAGTTTATAAATAGACTCAATGTTTTGTTTTGTATATTTTTAGTTGTCAATACTATAATCGTTCAATAATAAAAAGCATGCATTAATGCTTGTTTTTTTATACGTTAATTATACTCATAAATACACGATTACCGAAGAAGATCTTTATGAAGCAAACAGGGCCAGTCATAACTTTATGTACTTACCCACGGTCCAAAAGCCATTTAAAGACGACAAAAATAGTATAATTGAGAAAAAAACATTTTAATTATTGTGTCTGTGTAATTTGCCTGTTTGAGAGACATCTGCTAAATCAGTAGGTATCTGCGCCTACATTGCTAATTCAATTCAACTTTTTTTTTTCATTATTATGGCCTGCTTGACGTCAGTCGAGGGTAATTAGATCTTATATGTTTCGAAAAAGGCTCCTAATGCAGCAAGCAATATTTTGGAATGTTAAATAAAAACTGCAATTTTTTGGCCATTCCATAAAACAATCATTTATTTTTCATTTTTCCTAGATACTATCATCATCAATGATTTGATTTATCATCGTTTCACTGAAACTTTGACTGATCTCAATTTGACAGTTCTGGGTGCAACTTAGCTGATTTATTAGCGGTCGCTAAAATAAGCTTACACCAAAAAAAAATTCGCTATCAATGATCGATAGAATATATACATTTTTGTCGCTATCTAGATTAATCTATCGAATCTACCCAACACCGACATTAGGTTTGTTCTCCTGAGCATCTACCCTTCGTGAAATGAACACATTAAAACATGCTGTTTCTCTTCTATTTTCCAAAATATTGCAAGTTGTTTTAGGAGGTTTTTTTTTAATATGGAATTTAGTCACCCTCGACTGACATCAACCAGATTAAAATAATGTAAAACACACTGTAAAGGTATGTACACACATGGCAAACCAAGGCCAACCAGCGTCCAACTCACGTTGGAACTAAATGAACCAATGTCCTGGTCACCAACTGATTGACATCCAAACACACTACTTCACACTACTCGAACATGTTGAAACCAGACACTTCGTATAGGTTCGGTAGTGAGTGTTGTTGAGTAAATATGTCTGACGACGATATCATTATTTCAAGTGCTGCTTTTCTAATAATTAACGAGGAATACCAAAAAGAAAAAGGCGATGGTAAATGACATCGCTTTTCCAAAGTAGATAAAAAATAATGCCAATACACAAGGGTCACTGCGATAAAAATAATAGCGCCACAAGAAAACAATTGCAGTTGACATCGACGCTGGGAGCCAATGCTAATTCACGTCCAAACTTGCATATACGGATCAACGAATTTTCTTTGGATGTGCTTTAATTTACCACTCTTGTAGCGAACCGCAACCAATGCCAACGAATTCGTTGGGACACGTTGATTTGACCAGACAAAGTGTCCACATACAACAAACCAACGCCAACGAATTTGTTGGTTGGCCTTGGTTTGCCATGTGTGTACATACCTTAAGATATCATCTGCGCTTTGATATGGTCCAAGTTGATGTATAAGTATATCATGACCTATTAGAATTCATTTAAAAAAATACATTTTACAGGCAAATATTGTTACAAATAGTTGAAAAGAAATTTAAAAAAAAATTATAGGCTATAAAAACATACATCGGGTATTAAAAAAATGGTTACTTTCGGTTAAACCGGAAGCCGCAAAAATAAATTATTTAGTCCTAAGAAGGTAATCAGCTGTTACATGTGCGCTGGGTTACCCAGTGTAAGTGATGTTGATTGATTGATTGATTGATAAAGTAAATACACAAGTTGAGGTTTTGTCCGCCTCGACACTGCAGCCTACAGGGCTTGTTGTATCTCTTGTATTTTTTCAGTTAAAAGGTTTGACACCTTAGACAGGTGTAGTAGCCCTTTACTGTTCTTTTCTGGTCTCCAGCCTCCTGGTGGTTAGTGTCCACCATGAGGTTTTGATTTGTTCTCCAGTATGTAAGTGCAGGGCACTCATATATGATGTGAGAGGCTGTCTCTTCCTCTTCGTCACATAGTCTGCAAATGGGTTCTTCTCTATAGATGCCCATAGTGTGCATATGTTTTCTTGGGGTGCAGTGTCCGGTTATTAATCCTGTCACTATCCTAATCTGATTCCTATTTAGTTTTAGTAGTTCACTTGTCAATGCTTTCGATGGTGAGTCCAGCATTGATTTACTGTGATTTTGCCTTGGAATGTGGTTCCAGTATGACTGATGTTGTGTTTGAATCCACCGGTCATGTAGCCACGAACCGAGGCTTTTGGTATTCCAAAAACAGGTTCAGGACCCACAAACATTGCTGCGGAGCCTCGCCTGGCCAGGGAGTCTGCATTTTCATTGCCCTGTATTCCCCTGTGTCCTGGCACCCAGGAAAGTGTAACTTTGTTGTGGTTAGCCAGGTTTAGGAGGCATTGCAGACAGTTCCAAACCAACCTTGAGTTGACTTGTTGGGATGCCAAAGCTTTTATGGCCGCTTGACTATCAGAGAAGATAGTAATGTCCGTGCCCTTATATCTCCTCCTCAAGTTCTCTCGCAGACAAAGTTCAATGGCATATATTTCCGCCTGGAAAACAGTGGCATATTTCCCCAGGGAAGCATAAGCATTGAACCTGGGGGTCATACCATGTATTCCTGCGCCGGCTCCATTGTCAGTCTTGGATCCATCGGTATACCAAACCAACTTCCGAGACTGACCAGGAGATCGCTCACTACCGCCCCAGGTAAGCTGGGTTTTGTATGGTCTGTGTGTATTTATCCGTTTTGGCATTGTATCACTCCCCATCTCAAATATTGGGTTTGTGATACTGCTCGTTATTCTGGTGTGTCCTAGGGCAGGCCCAGAGCACCAGTTGCCGTTACATTTCAGCCTGTATGCCCCAATCCTCGCCTCCGCCTTAATAATTATACCAAGAGGGGGGAGGCTTAGTAGGGTTTCCATGGCTGCAGTTGGAGTGCTTCTAATAGCTCCCGTTATACAGAGACATGCTAGTCGCTGGAGTTTGGATAACTCCAGCTCTGCTTTTCTGTTCTATTTTTGGCCACCAGATAGTTGAACCGTAGGTTATCATGGGTCTTACCACAGCAGTGTACAACCAGTGTACTATGCGTGGCTGAAATCCCCAATTCTTCCCCACAGCTCTTTTGGTAGCCATTAGAGCCATTTTGCCCTTATTAATCACATTCTGCATATGTGGATTCCAGGTTAGCTTAGAATCCAGAGTTAATCCAAGGTACTTTACCTCCTGAACATAGCCGAGTGTGGTACCGAAGAAGTGAGATTTTAAATCATCCAGCTTCCTTCGTCTAGTGAAGGGTATTAGCGCAGTTTTGCCAGGATTAACAGTAAGGTTTTCCTTGTTGCACCATCCCTCCACAATTCTTGTTTTGTTATGCTTCCCCACGACAAGTATAGTGATGTCATCCGCATACCCCTGGGTATAGAAGCCATTATTATTCAGTTCCACCAGGAGTTCGTCAACAACCATATCCCACAGTAGTGGGGATAGAACCCCTCCCTGTGGGCATCCTTTGACCACTGACACCTCCATTGTTTCGCTGAATAACGTTGCTTGCGCTCGTCTGCCAAGTAACATGTTGTTTATCCACCTACAAATGGTGTCGTTAACATTATGTCTGGCAAGAGCCGCGGCCATTGAGTTGAAGGAGGTTCGATCAAAAGCTCCCTCAATGTCAAGAAATGCAGCAAGTGCGATTTCCTTGTTGTTCAGTGCGAGTTCTAATCTGGTCACCAGTTGATGATGAGCAGATTCGCATGATTTTTCTGACTGATAGGCATGTTGGTTTTTAGTGGCCTCTCTGTCAGAGAGTTTTCCCTGACATACCTGTCGATCAGTTTTTCCATTGTTTTTATCATAAAAGACGACAATGTAATTGGTCTAAGTCCCTTTGCCTGGGAGCACTCCTTACCCGGCTTTGGAATGAAGACCATTTTAGTCTGCTTCCATGCATTGGGCAAATAGCTCGTAGCTAGGCTTGCACGGAAGAGTTTGCAAAGCAGTGGAACTAGGGTTTGCTTTCCCTGCTGTAGTAGTGCTGGGATTATCCCATCAGGTCCAGGTGCTTTGTAGGCTTCAAATGATTCAATTGCCCACTCGATTTTTTCGTAGGTTATGACTTCCTTTGCTACTTCCCAGTCGCTTCTTGTGGGCCGAATATTCGGAACATTGACGACTGGGTAGGTCTCATTAAGTTGAGTTTCTCTTGATCCTGGTAGATGTGTTTGGAGCAAAATCTCCAAAGTTTCCCTGCCAGTTTCAGAGTAGGTTCCATCTGGTTTTTTTAGAGTGCCAATAGGATTGACCGGATCTTTAGACAGGATTTTTGGAGTCTGGCTGCCGTGCTGGTATTTTCAACCTCCTGGCAGTATTTCCTCCATGAATCCAGTTTAGCCTTACGGACCCGTTTATTGTATTCGGTGAGTGCAGATTGATATTCATCCCACTCACCTGTTTTCTTCGCTCTGTTGAACAGTCTGCGGGTTTTTTCCTTAGCTCAGTAGTTCATTATTCCACCAGGTAGACTTTTTCCTGGCGGTTTGCTTTACTAGAGGACAGTTATTCTGATAAGAGTTTGTAATAGCCTCCAGTAGTTCACAGGAAGCAAGCTCTATGTCAGTAGTATTCCTAATGCTGGTTTTGACGTTACTGCAGTTGATGGTCATGTATTTCTCCCAGTCCGTGCTCCTCGGATCACGGTACTCCCCCATTGGCCTCTGAAATGCAGAGATCGCCAGGAAGATGTGCCTGTGATCAGACAGCGACGGTTCCTCAGATACATACCACCGAGTTACCTGGGATCGTATACGCGGAGATGCCAAAGTAACGTCGATTACCTCTTTACGGGCTCTAGTCACAAAAGTAGGTTCATTCCCCCTATTTAATATCTCTAAATTTTCAGAAATAATAAAGTCTAAAAGGTACTCACCTCTCCTGTTGATATCACTGCTTCCCCAAGCAGTGTGGTGTGCGTTGGCATCCATCCCAATAATGAGCTGTAGGTTAGAGCGCCTACAGAATTGCTCCAACTGGCGGAGTTCCTCAGATGGGGGTGGATCGATTGCATCATATGGAAGATAGGTTAAAGCGAGGACAGCTTCAGTCCATACACCTTCCATGATGTATTTCAGCCTTACCGCCGCCTGGTCCCTAGAACAGAATTCAGTCAGCTTTAAGGCATGTAATTCCTTCTTAATAAATATGCAGGATCTGACATTACCAGAGTTGGAGTCATATATTAACTTACCTCCGGCTTCGCCTAAGCCCCTAACTTTTCCTTTAAAAAGCCAAGGTTCTTGTATGAGGGCTATGTCCGCGTCTCCACGAGATAGAGCCTGCATAGGACAGCCGTGGCTGCCCTGTTATGTTGCAGGTTTGCTTGAAGCACCCGCAGTTCCTGCAGACTCCTGTTTGTGAGCTTTATCACTCTGAAGGTGATTGGGTTTAGGCCCAGAAAGGCTTGGTAGCCCCTCTTGCCCAACTCCTTCAGGGCGTGTTCGTCCATAGCAAGTACAAGGGTGATGCCCTGTTTCTCACTACGGCTGCTGATGAGCCTCCAGTCACCTGTGTTGAGATCCTTGTTTTGGATCCCCAGATTCTGGAGGATTTTACCCGGCTCCTTGTCATCAAGGAGTTCCGTGGGTATAAATGTCACAACCTTGGCAGTTTTGACAACGTCCTTAGCGTATCCTACTCTAAGGGTCGCCCCCTCCCAGGGTTGAATTTTTGGAACTTTGTCCATTAGCCAGTCCCTGGCGTGATCGTTAACGCAGGTTACGAAAAGTACCCCAGCCTGCGGGTAGCTACCCGCAAACTGTGGCCCTTCCCCCGCTGGAGACTTGAAGATCTCCCGAGTCATCGCCATCTGAATCTGTTTGGACTGTTCCGCGGTGAGTTTTCCCTCCGGGAACGAGTCCAACGAGACTGCCATTTTGTGGCCTGTAAGAGCCTGTTTGAAGGTTGCCCCAGTTGTTGTACTGGGTTTTACCTGTACATGCTCAGACCGGCCTTTCTTGGTTTGTCTCGCACAGGGTGACGGTGTGCTGATTGCGGAGCACTTCCGTTTGCCTTGCCTTGGGTTCGGTTCCCCAGACTCGGCTTTGCTGCCTGAAGGTTTCTCAGCCTCCAGATTGGCTTTAGTTTTCCTATTTGCCCTGGGCTTCCTGGGTTTAATAGGTTCACCTCTAGCTTTGGCCGCCTCAATTGCAAGTTTCCGGCGCTGTGCACCAGACATCCTGCGCTCGAGGTTGGGCTTCCGCTTTGCTGGGTTTCTTGAGCTGCAGGGTTAGTGCCTGCAGGTTCAAGGGTCCAGGTGGGACCTTTTCCTTCCCCACCTCCATCTGAGTAGGATTGTTTTTTATTTTTATTGAATCCATATGATTCCCACGAGTGGTACTGGGACAAGGCTATTTACTCCAGAAGGGCGCCAGGTATTCTGGAGGGCTCGTTAAAGACACATCTCCCATGTGCCACGCATCCCTTCGGCACGGATGTCCTCACCACCTTGGGATTGGGTTGTAGAAGAAGAGAAGAAGTAGTGGGAAAATGAGTAGCTCCTAGCCTTTGGAAACCCAATGGCGTAGGGGCTTGGAAGAACAGAGTTGGCCAAGGGAGGCCGATAGAAAAGATTAAAGCTTGTCTCCCAAGACTAGTTTAAGAAAGGAGAGAAGATAGGTACCAGGTATCACTAGATGTGAGCACTGGTGGTGGTCCGCGGCAGCGACCTTTGCAAAGGATTTTGAGAATTTTATCTTCTCTCACCCTACTTATAATCGCCACTAGCCAGATTCCTTGAGAGACCTGGCCGATCCCCAATCCGCCACCCGGGGACGCGCTTGGTAGGTGCCACCCCCAAGTAAGTGATGTTAGTGTAGGCCCTATTATTTTCTGTCTTAATGTTATCATCACTTTTCATAAGTACAATTTTTTATGTTATTATTAGGCAAAGGCAAAATGATTTTCATAGTGATAAATTACAAGAAAGGGCAAATAAAACAAAAATATATTAAACGAAATTCTTTGTTTTCAGGTAATACCATAGATGTCTTACAACAATGTATAATATTAGAAGACATAAATGATTTCTGTACTGGTATCGCAAAACATGTAAATTTAATTTCATGTAATGTTGTATTACCATCAAATGACGAATTAAGAAATAAGGCGCATATTGCACTGCATTTCGCACAAATTCGAGATAATGACATAGTTGCTGAAATTCAATTAACCGATAAATATTTACCAACAGACGTAAATAATTTAAAAATAGTAAGCGTAACCTAACAAAACATGCTTATAACAAAGATCAATCAAAGATTGCAAATTTTGGCGAATTAAGTGATTTTACTTTAACTCAGATCCGATCAGAAGCAAATTTAATTACAGATTTTTTGATACTACTATTGCTTCCAATAAACCAACTACCTATATTAATTTTTCTGATGATCAACCAGTTTATTCTATTCCAACTAATATTCAATTAATCAATGCAAATATTGATATGACTGAGTTAGTCTCTGATGCGGATGTTACAGATAATTCATTAGAAGATAATTTTACAACCATTTTATTATCGGATTCAGATGTAAATGAGAATTTACCAATCTCTGACGAAACAAACAACTGGTCTATTGCAGCAGCATTGAAAGACGATGTAACAACGTTTTCCCATTTAGATGCGCTTGAAGATTTAACATCCACTGAAGTGACACACCAAAAGATACCGGACCAATCGAATACTCCAACTTTTAACGAATTAAATGATTTTACTTTAACTGTAACGGATCATGAAGATGAATCCAAAGCAGATTTAGTAACTAATTTACCTAATACTACAGTCGCTTCATACAATCCAATATTTATGAAGATTTGTCTACTATTCCAAATAATAAAGAATTAATCACGGAAAATATTGACACAACTAAATCAGCAGAAGACGATTCTACAACAATTTTTTCTCGAATTCTAGTACAAATAATTCAGAAAACCAGGCTGTTAATGAAGGTTCATCACTTAACGAAGAAACAAACCAATCTCTTATAAATAATTTAGACGAATCAATTGATTTAACCACCTCTGAAATATACGCGGAAGAAGATTTGACAACAATTTCCCTATTTTACTTCAACAAATGCCAATAATTTTAAAACTCCATATGAACCGGGAATTTTAACAACGATTTCAATAAAAAACTCGTCTGTTGAAACTGAAGTGGAAGACGATGTAACAACGCTTTCTCCCGATTCAGATGTGTTTGAAGATTTAGCATCTGCTGAAGTAACACACCAAAAAATGACGGACCAATCGAATACTCCAACTATTGACGAATTGATTGATTTTACTTTAACTGTAACAGGTCATAAAGATAAATCCAAAGCAGATTTAGTAACTAATTTACCTAATATTACAGTCGCTTCAGACAATTCAATTACTTATGAAGATTTGTCTACTATTCCAAATAATAAAGAATTAATCACGGAAAATATTGACACAACTAAATCAGCAGAAGATGATTCTACAACAAAAATTTTTTTCCCAAAATTTTAGTACAAATAATTCAGAAAATCAGGCTGTTAATGAAGGTTCATCACTTAACGAAGAAACAAACCAATCTGTTATAAATAATTCAGACGAATTAATTGATTTAACCACATCTGAAATATACGCGGAAGAAGATCTAACAACAATTTCCCTTTCCACTTCAACAAATGCCAATAATTTGAAAACTCCATATGAACCGGAAATTTCGACGACGATTTCCATAACAAACTCGTCTGTTGAAACAGAAGTGGAAGACGATGTAACAACGTTGTCTCCCGATTCAGATGTGTTTAAAGAATTAACATCCACTGAAGTGACACACCAAAAGACGACGGACCAATCGAATACTCCAACTTTTGACAAACTAAATGATTTGACTTTAACTGAAATTAATTATTCACCTGTAACAAATGATACAGAACAATCAAAATCAGACTCATTAACTAAGTTACCTACTATTACAGTCTCTTCAGAGAAGCCAATCACTTATGACGATTTGTCTACTATTTCAGATAATGCAGAATTAATCAATGAAAATATGGATAAAACCAAACCAGCAGAGAAGGATTTTACAACAAATGCTCCCCCAGATTCTAGTACGAATAATTCACAAACCCAGGCTGTTAACGAAGATTTACTCAGTAATGAAACAAACCAATCAGAAATAAATAATTCGGAAGAACCGGTTAATTTAACTAAGAAGAAGATTTAACTACAATTTCTCTCTCTGGGTTAATAAGTGTTAATAACTCGAAATTCAAAATGCCTCGGAATATTCAGTAGGAATTTCGATAACGACCCCATCTGTTACAAATGACTCGCAAGGTTCAGAACTAGGCCAAACAACGCAGGCAACAATTCCGACTAATGCAGGTGATTTTCAAGATACAGATATAAGCGTAACAACAGTTTTGTCAGTACCAACTAGTAGTTCAAACTCTTTATTAATGGTTGGATCGTCATTTATTCCTTGTATAATATTGTTTGTAGTGTCACCTGTATGTTTAATACTGCAATAAAATGCGTTCATT
>JAHBCN010002562.1:0-89109 GCA_019359885.1 Listronotus oregonensis
ATATATATATATATATATATATTTTTAATACTTTCAAATAAATAAAGATGGAGACTATATTTTTTTTTAAAATTTTAAAAATACCAATTTTAACCTTACATGTAAATTTAAAATTTGATTAAAAGAATATTTTAAATGTAGGGGTTTATTTATTTATGCGCTTCATTTTAGTGATAGGAAATATTTAAATTTTCTTTAAGAAGCATATAAAATAACAATACTGTGTACTCTGAGGGCAGAATAAAAACTTTTAATTTCAACCAGATGTGAAATTTCCATGAAAATGATTTTGATATTAAACATTGGTTTCTAATTAAAAAAAAAAAAAGGTATTTAGAAAGCTTTTCAGTTCAAATAAACTTTTATGTTCAAATTATTAAACATTTGCTGTACAAAGTTTGTACAAATACTTTAAAACATTTTGCATATACAAGGTGGCTTGATAGTGCGACAACGTTCGATATATCCGAAACCGTTCATAATGGTAAAAAACTGAATATACAAAAATTCTAAAAAAGGGTGTAAAATGTAAAATTATTTTGTATTTCAGAATTTTCCAAAAATATTCACCCCACTCAAAAAACTTCCTTATTTTTAGCTTTTAACCTAAAATAAAAAAATTATAGCAAATAACTCATTTAAAAAAATCGCTTCCCTGTATATTATTGGAAATTCTTGAACTGTCATATAGGTACAATGTTGACTGTGGTTTTTTATATATCATTTTCGGTTTTGACAAAAATGACGTCATTTATACTTTTGGCATTGTTTTGACTTTTCCGTCTAAACCGGAAGTGAAATTTAAAATCCATTTATATAAAAAGTATTCCTATAGAAAATGACAAATATATTTTTTATTAAACCATTACTTTTACATTTATATTTAGTTTAAAGGAGCAATCTAATGATGCCAATTCTTATAGTGTAGCACAAAACTAATGTTGTCCTGGATTTGGAAATTTTTGATCCAGTAAGTGGCATCACTAGATACCTAATTAAAAAAAAAAAAACATTAGAAATAGGTAAGTAATTTTCAGCTTCTATAACTTTTGTACTCTTAATTTTTCTCTGTCGTAAACGGTTTTGGAGATATCGAGCTTTGTCGGACCATTGAGTCACAATCTTATTATTTTTTAAACATGTTATCGTTTCTAGATAATTTTATTAAAAAACGAAGTGATCGATTTAATTGTTATTTTATTAAAAAAAACCTGTTACTCATAAAATAATCGCCTTTTTAGGCAGATCTCGACACTTTTTTGGTCATGTCTGTATGAAATACCTCTGTATATTGAATATAAAAATTAAATATTATAATTTAAAAAAGTGACGAAAGTGCAAGAGTCTTGCAGGTCGATCTTGGTCTTGCGTAGTCTTGCACCCTCGGTATTGGTCTTGGTCTTGCATACCCCGGTCTTGGTCTTGGTCTTGCAAGCGAGAAGGGATCTTTTTGGTCCTTTGGTCTTGCTGCAAGACCAAGACCAAGACCCAAGACCAAGACCGGCTCGTCATCACTACTCACGTATATACGTTTTTTTTTGTTAATAAATAAAGTTTAATCTTTCGTACAATTAAATCATACCAAAAACACTTACGTAAATGACAAGGAAAGTTTTTTTTACTGATTATGTATAAATAAATGTTTTTCTATCATTAACATTGACAGTTTTTTTTTCATTATTAAAAACAAAACAGTAAATAACTTATAAAGTCAAAAAGCTCTTTCATGATGTTTTGAGTAAAAATGTGCTTTTTTTAAAAAAAATTTTACTTTACTTATGTCCCAAAATCTACTTACCTACCAAAATAGTTGTTTTTTAAGAAAAAGTCCTCCATATTAAATTTTTGATCACCACATTGGAACCGCCATTTTGGATTTTGTTATCCAATCACATCACCCAATAAAGAGTATCCTCCAGGTTTAATTTGAGCCAAACAATGACCCAATAAGTTGCGTATTTTTTTCCTGAAAGCTTTTTTCGCATTACACTTAATTATTTTCCACCTTTCTGCCTCCATAATTTTCTCAATTTTTTTGCAAGTAATCAGAATACTTACCTGAATTTGAATACCAAATCTCATATGTGGAAAGATAACAAAGTTATGTTGGGGGAAATTACGCTGAAATCTTTCATCTAATATACACACTGCGTGAAACGAATAAATACAGTTGTATATCATTTTCAAGGTTTCTAGAGCACTTGCCCTTTTTTTAGTCCTTCAATGTTATTTTAATTTCTTAAATATTCAGTTTGGTTGTCTAACATATTTTAAAAATTCATGATTTTAAAAGTGAGTCTTTTAGCACCTTTATTATTTTTGGATTTTTTAAACCCAGTATTTTCATAAACTTTCACAACTTTAATCATAAATATGCAATGTAATTAAATTTTTATGGAATGTCCCATTTTATAATTTTAAAGAGTTATATGGCCTTGACAATGGTTGTAGTTGTTATTACTTATTACCCTGAGAACTTTCTCCATGAAGTAAAATTTTGCCTAATTTAAATTAATACGCTGTTTATGTTTCAAAATACAAAAGCCAATTAAAATTGAATGTCATTAACTCCTTAAAAATATTACCTTTATATATTGTCTTGTTAGCTATGGAGTTTATTTAAAAAAATATTATTGCCTGTTTTATAAAAGGTATTTTCTTCAGTAATTTATAATATTTTAGAGGGTGATTTCTCAAGTGTTTTTACATAAACCAAGTTCCTCTTGTGCAAAGCCAACCAAAGAAAAAAAAGTGCATATTAGGATATGTCAAAAAATGTCTCTTTTTCAAAACACTAAGTGTTGATTTTTTCCCGGTTTTTAAAATGTTGTAAAATGTGTTTACCCTTTAAAATCTAAAGAATTTCAGTATTTATGGGAGATTTTGTTTTAATGTAAATAAAAATGTAATTGCTTTACCAGGGGCGGCGTATAGGGGACTCGTTTAATATTATTTTTTAAAATACAGACACGCCACTTTTTAATTTTTTTTTCTTATTTCTAATCCTTATTTAATGTCTAACTCTAAGCCACAAAACTCTAGCACTTTGGTCATTTTTTAACTTAGAAGCCCAGGTTCACCTTATTTGCTAGAAAAAGTAAAAAGTGAATCTGTGATTTTTTAGTTCAAGATAAGTCATCTGTGGTAGGTTATCATTATATTTGTTTCTAAAGTAAATTATTTTTTGAATTTTATAAAATGTTTTTATTATTTAATAAAGGTGTATTTCTCAAAAAATGAAACAAATTCTCTAAAAGTCATTTTGGGCATATCTGATAACAGGTCTTTCTTTTGTTACAACATACATGAGTTTTTTTCTTTAGACTGCTTCCTTAAGCTTTTTTTATAAGCTTAGACGGTTTGTTAAACATCCCAATCTTACGGGGATGCAGTCATGTGCGTGCTGGGGAGACATTAGGGCCTAGGAAACTATTCATCACTTACAGGGCACACATCCCCGAATAAGAAAACGTTTCAACAAATTAATTCAATCCCACTTAATATTAAAGACGTACATGTCAACATTACACAACAACGTTTAAACAAAATATAAAATAATAAATGAAAAAAAGCAAATAAAAATTATCAAATAAAAAAAGAAGATAACTATATAAAAAAAATATCATGATGAGTAAAAAAAACGGTACTTTCACATAAAAAACTTCTATTGGCGGTTGCATTACTGTGGTAAAAATTACTTATTATTTCTTATAATTTATTATTTTTTTTTGTATTAAGCTATATCGTAGGCTTTATGGCTTAGAAGGGCCCTTTGAAGCAACCTTACAAGGACCCACCGGGAAACTCTCGGTTTCCCGGTGGGCCAGCACGCGCCTGGATGTAGTTGCTGACTGATATCATCATATTATAGTTTTTCGACTTTAGTGTTCTGCTGCTTGGATGAACTGCACAAGCTGAGGCTGTCCCGAGGCAGTTAGTTTTGGAATTGGTTTGCAACCAGTCAAATTAATGTGTTAAGTGTAAGATTTTTATTATAAGTTAAAGTGAGGAGTAGTTCTCAAGATTTTAGGTATTTGGCTGGTTTAAAATAACGTTTGAAAAGTGGTGTAAGCTTAGTTTGGTGTATTAAATCTTACCAAAGATTAAAGGTTTGTGTGATTCTTCTTCTTCTTCTTAATGTGCCATACTTTATGCAGAACGTAGGCGCCCTCTCGCACATATCTGTGTTGCGTACCAATTTACACAGATATGCTGGACCACCGGCTTAACGTGCCTTCCACAGCACATGTGAGAGGGTTTACTAGGCAGAAATACTACACAGTGGTTTGCCATTGCCTTCTGTGACGTGACGAGCTATGAAAAAGTCCAATGGACTGTGCGGGAATCGAACCTGGGTCTTTACGTCTGAGAGGCTGGTACGCTGCCACTACACCAGCTTGATTCTAGGTTTACTTAATTAAATCAATCCAAAGGTACTACAAGGCCTTGGATATAATCTATAATCTAATATCTCATATTAATTGTATTGGCGCCCTTTTAACATCAAATATTAATAGATTCACACCTACACTAAAGAAATTTCTGATCTTGGGTACTGACATTGGTATCCTTATGCATTTGTTGACGCTGAATTCGAATCCAAAGTAAGAATTTTTTCGGGACCCTTAGTTTTTGCCCCAGCATCCCCCAGCATCCCCCAAAGGGTCAAATTTAAAATAAATCTTATCCTACGTTTTTTGGTATACTAAAAATAAATGTGAAGTCAGAATTTACCTATCACTCATATATTTCACCCCAACAGCCCCCTAGAACCCCTCAAAGGGACAAAATTTCACAATATATGGAAATTCAAAGTAAATATGTTATCCTACGTTTTTTGGTGTGCCAGAAACAAATATGAAGTCAGAATTTACCTATTGCCCATATATTTCACCCCAGCAACCCCCCAGAAAGCCCCAATCTTTCCCCCCAGAGGGTAAAATTTCAGAATATATAGAAATTCAAAGTCTTTCTTATCCTACGAATATAAAGACGGCAACTTGGGGGGTTGAGATATTCATCATCAAAGTTGAAAATCAATATTATTTCCCCATTCCTCCTTTTTTTGCACAGAATTTTGTTTTTTTCATTTTGGGACACAATATTTCACAAACACTTTTTAAAAACTTGTTTTTTATTTATTTAACATTTTTTTTTTCCTTTTAAATTAAACCCCCCGCTTTCACATGTCGCCATGTGGCCGCAACCATGTATACACAAAAGGGAAGATGGGCTCCTTTTTTAACTTAAAAGTTCGCAATTTAATGGAAAAAAGGTGTAAAATAAAAAAAAATAAATTTTTTTAAAAAGGGGTTTATAAAATATTGTTTGCCATTAAATGAAAAAAAAAAATTGTGTACAAAAAAAAAGGGGGGGAATATATAAAATAAGGTTAGTTTGATTTTTAATTTTGATAATGAATATCTCGAAAATAAAAAATTTCCAAAAAAAAATTTTTTCAGATTTGTAATCAGCCCCCAAAAAAACCCCCCTATACCAAATTTGGTCAAAATCGGAGAGGAGGCAATTTTTGGAAAAATTACCATTGTTTTTTTTTAAAAAAGTTACTAAAGCAACTTGGGAGAAATTATCAGCCAAAAAAATCGAAGGTTCTGACTCGCGAACAAGTTATAATTTTTTTTAAAAAGCGCCGTCTGAAAAATTTTGGGGAGATAATTGTCCCTTTGTATGAAAAAACTATTTAAAAAAATCAAGTGTTAAAATATTAATTTGGGGTGTTTACGATCGAAGTATACAATAACCTATTTAGGGTTTTATAGTTCTAAAAGCTTTTTAATAGTAGGGTAATAGATTGTTATTTAAAGGGGAAAAAATTTATTATGAAAAAGGGTAAGTTTAAATTACTTTTACGTGTTTTTAGAAATATCTACCCCTTTTATTAGGGTGTTAAAAGTCTTGGGGAAAAGTAAATAATGATTATAAATTTTTGGGGGTTTTTTGACAATAATGGTAATTCTGAAAAAATGAAAGTAACTAAAAAAAATTTTTATCGTGATACGTAAAAACTATAAAAAACATTAATTATTATAAAAGGAAATTCCGTCTTATAATGTATTATCACATTTATAATAGAATATTATATTTGATCTTGGTTGGATCACAACACCCCCCCCTTAATAAGAGATTTTATGAATTTTAAATGAAATAAAATCTCTTTTATTCTTACAAACTAATAATTTACTTATAATTCTAATATACAAATAACATATTACTACACCTAATTATTTTTGAAAAGTATATGAAATTTATATTTAACTTTTTGCTGTACGCCTAGATGGTACATAACCAATGGATTTATTGTGTTCTAAATTTAAGCTAAATTTTTCTTCTTCAGAGTGATCGTCGCTTTCACATATTAACCCTATTTCTATTATAACTAATAGCATATCTACCTTGGGGGGATGGTTCCACTGTTTGGTTTAAATACATAAATTTGGAAAACCCAACAAGTTTTTTCTTTTTACAATTTGTTTAAACAACTTATAAAATACAAATAATAATAGCAATATTGCTAATATAAAATCGTTACAGACGCTGAAAAGGATAGTGTTCTGTTATTTTATTTTTTTTATTTGGTCTGTTAACTTCTCAATATCATCTAGTTTATGACTTGCTAGGTTAAGTTCAGGGATATGTTTTGACAGTCTTTTATAATGTTCGTTTAAAGCCTTCACTTAAATTTAGGTCGGTTTTTCTAAATTTTTCACAACACTCGTCTGTAATGTTAAAGGGCGGAATAAATTCACTAAATATTTTTGACTGCATTGTGTTTCCGTGAGGCACAAGCATAGAAGACGGACTATACGCTTTACATTGTTTCCCTATAGTGACACTACCACAGTTTTTTAATATAACATCGACGGGTTTCTCTACATTACTACAAGATATTGTTAAGCTTTCGGGGTAAATGACTGCAAATAACCAAGTATTACTTTTTTGAAATTGAATAAAAATTGCTCTATCAGAATGTATAATTCGTTTATCGCAAATATCTGGAATTTTATTTGTGACCTAAAGTAGCTTAATTTCGCAATTATCAACCAAATGTGCCAAGGCGACTGGTTTTTGTTGTTTACATATTATTTTATTTTCTAGTTTTTTAAACAATTACTTATAGCGTTTTCTGAAAAAGTAATAAATTGTTGTTTGCTTTCGTCTAATGCTATGTACTTTGAGGAAGGCTAATTTAAAATAAATTCATTTGATGCAACTTGTTTTGGGAATGGCAAAACTTTATAAAGATAAAACAGATTGGTTTCTATTAGAGGAATGTTTATTATATAAATTAAACGGCCCTGATCAAAATATACCTGTAATTCGATAATATTTAAAAGTAAGGTTAGCATTAGAAGGATCTAGAGGTATGAAATTCAGACCGTGAGGTAAGGATTCCGAAATTTGTCTAAGTTCATTAACGAGCCTAACAGGTGTTAAAATTGACGGATGCAATATACCTTTCTTTGCCACTAAAATTGCGTTTGTTAAAGACATGATTTCAAATTGTAACTGATTTAACATCATATTTACTATTGTGATATGTATAGATTATTTTTTAAAGATAAGAATTGAATATCTTTTTGTTCCTTACTTAGTTCGTCCTTAAGTTTTTTTATATTGGATTTTAAAAGATTTTCATTAAAATCAAGAGTTCCTATGGTATTATTAAAGTGAAGAATGGTTGACTGTACGATTTTTGTTTGTTCTTTTACAAGATTTAAAATAGAAGATTCGTCATTAGACATTTTTGATATTTTTTCGTTATAAATTTGTGCCAAATAGAATTTTTGTTGCTTTACCCACGATATTAAACCAACCTCTCTTATTTCTACCTGAAATACTGTAACCTACAAGTTCATGTAAAAATGACTTTATATCTTTTGGGTTTTTGGGTTGTGGAAATTTAGAAACGGTCTCTATCTTAGACGAGTCGGGTTTAATACCATCTTTTGTAATAATATGACCTAAATATAAACATTCTTTTCGTAAAAATTGACATTTTGAGGGTTTAAGTTTTAAATTGTGTTGTCTTAATCTTTGAAATACTTCAATTAATTTGTCATTATGGTCTTTTAAATTATTTGCGTATATTACCACGTCGTCTAAATAAATAAAACATTTAATACCGTTAAGGCCGCTTAAAACTGTGTTCATTAGCCTTTGAAAAGTAGCGGGAGCTCCTTTTAAACCAAATGGCATTCTATTATAAACATAATGACCTGTTGGCGTACTAAATGCTGTCTTGATTTTATCTTTTTCATCCATTTTAACCTGATGAAACCCGCTAGTTAAATCCAAAGTTGTAAAATATTGTGAGTTCCCTAGCTGATCTAAAATATCTGTTATATTTGGTAATGGAAATGCATTTCCCACAGAAATTTCATTTAATTTTCTAAAATCTTGAACAACTCTAAATTTAGGACCTGAAGAGTCGCTTTTCTTTGGAACTACTAATAATGGACTGTTCCATGGACTATTAGAGGGTGAGATTATCCCGTCTTTTAGCATTTCGTCTATTTGTTCGTTTATTATTTCCCTATGTTTAAAAGGTAGTCGATATGGTTTTATATTAATGGGTCCTTTCATTGGGTCAGTTGGTATAGTATGTTTAACCGCGTTTGTGCAAGTTAGGTGATCCCCTTCTAAATAAAAAATATCACTAAAATCCTTAAAAATATTTAATAATGAATCAATTTCCTCTGAATTTAGCCCCTCTAGATTTATTTCCTTTTTATTTTATAAAAACGACTTAGCTGATTTGAACTTTTTAAGTGTATAAATTCATGTTCGTTAAAAGAAATCGGATCGATATTTCCCTTGGCATTGGAATCGTTATTGCTTTATCTGAAATGTTTAAAATACTAACTAAACATTTATGATTATTAACTGATGTTAGAGTAGAACCCAAATAAAGGTTTTCTGAAAGCTGTTTAGAGTTTACAATTCCCTCGGAAATTGGAATATTACATAATGCAGGGATCACCACCTCACATCGCGGGGGTATTATTGTTAATGTTTCGGACGGCAAAATTTTAAAGTAATTATCTTCAAAATAAACAACTTCATCCTCGTAATTTATTTTGGCTTTATATTTTTGTAAAAAATCACGACCTAAAATATCGTCATTTTTCAAAGGAGTACAATCAGGGACAATGTGAAAGGGATGAATTATTTTTTTATTATTGTTTAAATTAATTAAAATGAGACAAACACCTAAAGTATAAACAGGATCTTTACTTATGCCCTTTAATTGTATTGTAGAGTCCTTTTTTAAATTTAGGTCTTTTTGTAAAATAGATTCTTTTAATAATGATACATCTGACCCTGTGTCTAATAAAAGTTGCATTTCCGATGTTTTTACCTTAGAAGAATAAATTGTAATAACGTCTAATTGTTTATTACTGTCAGATAATAAGATTGTTTTTAAATTATTTTTATTTTCTGAAAAAATTTGAGGAAAATTTTCATTGTTTGAACAGCTTTTACTTGGTAAAAAGCGCTTGCGCGGCTGTTCGCGAGCAAGCTTATTGGCCGTTTTCCGAATGGTTATCAAAGCGTGTACTTGATTCTGCATGTGAAAAACTATTGGATTGATGTGTGTGATGTGTAGGTATTTCTACTTGCTCCATGTGTTGTGGTGGAACGTGATTTCTAATAGGTTGTGTATTTTGAGCCTGAATAGTCTGTATAGTCTGTGTTTGTGTTGGAAGTGTGTGTGGGTTTTGTGGAGTGTCATAAAATTCGTGTGGTAATTGTGACTGTAATTGTGGTCTGATGTAATTACTGTAATTATTATTATATCTTGGACGATAATTAGTATTATTATTATTACTATTACGTTGATTAAAATTACGGTTGGGACTGTCATTAATAATATTTTGGTTTACTTGTGGACGTAAAAAACTATTTGAATTATTTTGACTCTGAGTATTTGAAAACTGAGAATTAAAGTTTGATTGTGAGTTGAAATTTCTTTGATAATTCGGTCTATTAAAACGCGCGTTTCTATTCATTTGGTTTTGTTCATGTCTTAAAAGTAATCTGCATTCGGATGTCAGATGATTATTTTTAATACAATACATACATGCATTTACATTCAAACGATTAAAATTTCTATTTTCGTGAAGCCTAGATTGAATAAAACCTATATTCCTGTTTTGAATATTTTTTAGTTTATCGCTACTTTCTAGCTCCATTTCTATTGCTATCAATATTGCCCTATCTAAGTCAGAACTACTTTCCGCTATAACCCTAATCTGTGTTTTTTCGTCAAGTAATCCTTTTCTAAAATTATTAACTACAATAGACTGTAAATTTTCAATTAGAACTTTTGCTTCGTTATTGTTATAATTCAGGTAACAAGTTTCTTTGTATTTGTTAACTAAAATATTAAGTCGGTCACCGTAATCTTTCATACTTTCCCTAAAATGTTGTTTAACATGCATTATTTGAGATAAAAAATGAGAGGGTGGTCTACTATCAGTGAATTGTTCTAATAAAAAGTCCTTAATTTCTTCCCAATTCTGAAATACTTTATATTGTGTTACTTCTTGAGCTTTTCCTTTTAACTTAGTGGCAAAAATTAAATTGGCTAAATTTTGTTGCTCCGTTTCTTTTACAATTTGCATCATAGCATCGCAATTTTTAAAAAAAAACTGTAAGGAGTTAGAGTCCCCGTACCCATCAAATGAATCAATTTGTTGAAGTAAATCAATTGCATTTTTACGTTCAGCCATTTTTTTTAGATTTTATAAAATGAAAAGAAAAAAAAATATATTATTTTGCTTTTTAATTTTATTTAGTATCCTCAAAAAGTTTATTTTTATTATTAATATTTTAATTTATTTAAATATTTTTTATACTATAATTTATATACTTTTTGTTATTTGCAGTAACTATCCAGCTTTAAATTTTTGTATTTTTATTACTATGATTATTAAATTATAAGATACAATAAATCAAACACGATATAAATCCTAACCTACACTTAAAATTAAGAGAAACACGGTGTCACTTGAAAAACAAAAGACTTACTTTTTCATCATCGACTCCTGTCCAGCGAAGATTCGCGGGTGCTTCAGTAGGCCTTAGGAATATGCGATGATGGTTTTCCAAACTGCCTGGAGACTTGCGACGTCTTGGCATTCCTTGAAAGTCGTCCAGTGGTTGTACCCCGTGCAATAGTGCTCCTGCTGCTTCTCCGCGCTCCTTCAAGAACACTGCTGTTTTTTTTGCTTCCTTGAGGATTTTGCTGCGTTCTCCGCGCACCTTCAAAAATTCTCCGGACGTTCCTTGCTCGTTCAGGGGTTTTGTGATGATTTGTTGCGTCTCGGCGCGCCTTCAAAACTATCACAAGAAGTTTTCCGCTGCCACCAAAATGTTGTGTGCCACCGAATGCAGTAGTCACCGATGACACAAATTATTATTAAATTTGGTTGCTACAATGGCTGTAGCACTTAGTTTTACAATTTTGTTTTATTATTTTCAAACTATTTTTAAATTAAATTCCTTTTTGGTTTATTTAAATTATTTATTTAGTTTTTTTTTATAATATTAACTGTCACTGAATATACTAAGATTTACTAGAGACTAACTTAATTGTATGGCTAACCTAAAGATACTGATGCTTGAAAAAATACTGCTAGATACTTATTTTTCTACAATGGGGTTGTTTTGACCACTAACACTAGGGGCGGAGCCATTTTTAAGATTGGAAATTTCCTTTGTCCCTTTGTATGTAAGTACTATTTGAAAAAAGATCATGTTAAAATATTAATTTGGGGTGTTTACGATCGAAGCATACAATAACCTATTTAGGGTTTTATAGTTCTAAAAGCTTTTTAATAGTAGGGTAATAGATTGTTAGTTTAAAGGAAACATTTATTATGCAAAGGATAAGTTTAAATTACTTTTACGTGTTTTTAGAAATATCTACCCTTTTATTAGGGTGTTAAAAGTCTTGGGAAATGTAAATAATGATTATAGAATATTTGGGTTTTTTTTGACAATAATGGTAATTCTGAATAATGAAAGTAACTAATAAAAATATGTTATCGTGATACGTAAAAACTATAAAAAACATTAATTATTATAAAAGGAAATTCCGTCTTATAATGTATTATCACATTTATAATAGAATATTATATTTGATCTTGGTTGGATCACAACAATATATTTATTGACATTCCACAAAGTAAAAATAGGTAAGCAAGGAGCTTTTTGGTTATTGATGACACTGAAATGTGCGCAACAAAGTTAATTCGGGACTATGTGTCTTTGCGACCTAAAAGTGCACCTATTGATTGGTTTTTTTGTGCTATCGTGATGAACGATGTACCGTGCAGCCTATAGGTAAAAATACATTTGGAAATATATCCTTTAAGATTGCTACATATTTGGGTTTACCTGATGCTAAGGCGTACACAGGTCATTGTTTAAGACGTACAGCGGCAACAATTCATTCTGATGCGGGAGGTAGTTCCGAGAGCTCAATGAGGTTAGGAGGCTTGAAGAGTTCTTCGGTAGCACGAGGGTACGTGAATGATAGTAAAAGCTCCAAATTGGCTAATGCGTCCCTTGGAGTTGGGAAAAGTATTACTTCAGCAACTGCGGTGGGGTATGGAAATGTGGAATTTTCCGGTCAGTTTGAAAATTGTACGTTTTACTTTAAAAAATAATTTTTATTATGATAAGTATATTGTGTAAGTATGTTTGTAAGTAAGATAATTTATTCTTTATTTTATGTTTTACCTATCTATTATTGATCTATAATACCTTAGAAACGGAATATGTTATGATAGCAATAATACCTGCTATCACACCTAGGGCATTATAAGCGGGCATTATGATAATGCCCGCTTATAATGCCCTAATGCGCTAATGTGGACATTTTATTGCTTATCCAATTTTATTTCTCTCAGAATAAAGATCAAGTTTATACAAAAAATAATTTTTTCTTTAAACAATACTAAAAATTAAACTTTATTTCCAAAATAAAAATTACAATTTTGAAATGTCCCGGAAAATGTAGCTGATCCCACTATAGAATGGTCGGTGTTTTTTGTGATGGTAGCAGCGGTGGTAGCACTAACGCTATTTTGTATAGAAGAACAGTCCATTAAAGAATTTTCAATAGTCGATACGGAATTAACCTCGGAATTAACTGAATTGGCAATCATTTTGGCTACTTTGTTTTTGGATGAAATACTTTCTTCTATATATCCTTCAGCTACTGAAGAGCTTTTCCATTTCCCATGTTGTTTTAGCGTTTCAAACGAAGCACCTGCCTCAACAAGTAAAGTTGACGATGTGCGACGCAAACAGTGGCCGGTGTAAGCTTCTGCATTATCCAGTTTTAAAAATTTTGCGATCAATGTTGGGACGCTTCCTATGGTATTTTTTCCAATGGGTTGTACTGTACATCGACCCTTTCTATAGGTAAGAAAGAATCTTCACTCCTTTATTCCAGCTGGTCTTACCGTTGTGTACTTTTTTATTAAATTTAAAGCGCCTAAATCTTCTTCAATGATAGTAAAACTTTTTGAAGTTGAAGTTTTAGTTTCTGGTACCTTTATAACCAAGACTGTTCCTCTATCTTCAATGTCATCAATGGTCATTTTGACCAACTCATCTCGTCTTAAACCTCCAAAAACACCCATTACCAATATGACTTTGTGTACCAAGTAGATATCATCAGGAGCCTTCTTAATAAATTTTAATATTTGTTCTCCTTCCAAAACTTTAGACTTCTTCGGGACGTATCCTTTCGACTTAACTTTTAAAAAAGATATGAGACGATGGTATTGCGAAATGTCTATATTTTCATAGACCATCAACGTAGACCTTAGGGTGGAATACTTGGTCCACAGAGAGTTCGGACTGTATTTTTCCGACTAAAAATAATAAAGTTTGTTAAACATATGTATTAAAATAAAATCAATAACTTACCAGTTCCTGGAAATATGCCATTAAAACGTTTTCGGTTATTTGAAGAATTGCGTTCGCATCTTTCCAAATATGCCATACTCCCGATCATACTGTTGCCTTGATTTAACTGGCAAAAGATTTTCGGTCGCTTTTATGGCCTTTTCTCTTATATTTTGTGGAATTTCTTCCATTTTGAGCAAATCGTTAAATAAAAAATGCCAACTGACTAACTGACAGAAACATCAAAGTCAAACTTAACACCAGTCATTATCTACTTACGTATACAGGTACAGGTGCAACTTATTTTTATATTGCGAATAAATAATGTAATTAGTCATTGAAAAACTCTTTTTTGGGTAAAACATAAAGCATTGTATGCACCACGGGCTTTACTGGACTATAATGCCCATCAGGTCGAAATCTAGCCCTCGGGCCAGAGGCCCTCGGGCTATTTCGACCTTCAGGGCATTATAGTCCCAGTAACGCCCTTGATACATAAATAGCTATATTGGTAAATTTGTAGGCCCTAGGGCGTTGTTTTTTTTAAATAACGCCCTAGGGTAATATTTCGTATTTAACTGACTTTGACATAATATTATTATTTGTCAAATAATATACCAGTCGGACATTAAAACATAATGTAACATTTACAGCAAGGGATATGTCAAATTTTAGATGGCTTTAAAAGTAAAAGTATAAATCCAATCCCAGGGATTTTTTTCTATTATAACACTTCTATATCCGAAAAAATCCATTAGTGTTTTTAAAATGGAGATATTAGGAGACCGACTCATAATTTCAAGAGCTTTGTTTTTTGAAGTATTTAAATTACAATAAATAATAATATTTTAAGATTATCGAAAAAGTCCTTCTGATAAAAACCTTGTCTATTGCTATATTTCAAAAGGTTTAACTATACTTTTATTGTTACGGATGAAATCACTTCATTATTATTAATTAAGTGGTTTTAGTAGATTTTTTACCTGTTAAAAGTTAAAAGGATTTCGCTAATTTAATTTAATTAACGCTACGTTTTATTTTTTATTTAATTTTCAGTGGCGTATCTACAGGGTGTTTATGGTGTTCACTGAACGGGCCCACTGGCTTTACTCGCGTCTAGAGATACCCCGTGATCATGAGCTTCTTGACAGTGTTGACGCATGTCTAATAATCTAACGATTTTGTTTTTTTGGTAAAAACCGTGTCTTCTGGTAAAAACCTTGTCTATTGCTATATTTCAAAAGGTTTAACTATACTTTTATTGTTACGGATGAAATCACTTCATTATTATTAATTAAGTGGTTTTAGTAGATTTTTTACCTGTTAAAAGTTAAAAGGATTTCGCTGATTTAATTTAATTAACGCTACGTTTTATTTTTTATTTAATTTTCAGTGGCGTATCTACAGGGTGTTTATGGTGTTCGCTGAACGGACCCACTGGCTTTACTCGCGTCTAGAGACACCCCGTGATCATGAGCTTCTTGACAGTGTTGACGCATGTCTAATAATCTAACGATTTTGTTTTTTTGTTATAACCTAAAAAAATAATTTTAATGTGTAAAGCGTGTAAAGTAATAATTTGTTTTTAACAACTTGTTAGGTTTATATTTTTGCGTATTTTATTGTACAGGGTGTTTGATTAAGGCTGGCTACCGGGCTTATATGGGAAACTGTTGACCCCAGGGGTTCAGGAAAAAAATCCTTAAACCGAAAGTGAGCATGAAAACTTCATTAAAAATATTTTTACCTTTCGTAAACCTCCGCAAGGGGGCGTACCTAGTAGTCTAACTTTTAAAATTGACTTAAAATGACAAAATGCTTTATTAAGCGGAACATTTCTTTATGCAGTTTTAGTCAATGATTCATTGGTTACAACTTTTTCTAATACCTTTTTTTATTTCCTCTGTAAATAAAGGAGTGGGGGAAGCTTTTGTTACTAATTTCAAAAAATGCTGTATCTTTAGAATGTCTTAACGGATTGACCTCAACTTAAGCTCGTTTAAAAGAGAATACCCTACAGATTCAGCAAATGTTTTGGTGATTACAAAAAATTGACTAATAAACTTTTAAAATGGCGATATGTTGCAACCTTACTTATATTTTAATTTTTCTAGGTTATTTTAAATGGAAAGATATACTCTTCTCTCGTTCATTATAACTATAATTTAGTAAGAAAAACACTAGTCAAAACCGCATTTCAATATCTCAATCCGTTAAACAAATATTTAGAATTGTTGTAAAAAAAGCATTAAATCTTTGATTTACCCTTGTATTTTTTATTTAAAAAGTGCATAAAATGTTGTTCAGGCGAAAAATATGTGATATTTTTCAATTTAATTAATAAAAGTTACCCCAAATATGCATTTCAAATATAATTTCTGATAAACATTATAATCCTTAAGATTCTCCTTTAAGATAATCGAAGTTAGCCATGAATTTCAATATAACAAACAAATGCCTAAATTTATGACAGGTAATATCACAGTGTAATTTTCTCTTTGTTTACGTTTTAATAACACCGGTCTGGTAACTTTCGAAATATATTCATATTTCAATATTTCATTTAAAATAACCTAGAAAAATTAAAATATAAGTTAGGTTGCAACATATCGCCATTTTAAAAGTTTATTAGTCAACTTTTTGTAATCACCAAAACACTTGCTGAATCTGTAGGGTATTCTCTTTTAAACGAGCTCAAGTTGAGGTCAATCCGTTAAGGCATTCTTAAAATACAGCATTTTTTGAAATTGGTAACAAAAGCTTTCCCCACTCCTTTATTTACAGAGGAAATAAAAAAAGGTATTAAAAAAAGTTGTAACCAATGAATCATTGACTAAAACTGAATAAAGAAATGTTCCGCTTAATAATGCATTTTGTCATTTAAAGTCAATTTTAAAAATTAGACTACTTGGTAGGCCCCTTGTGGAGATTTACGAAAGGTAAAAATATTTTTAATGGAGTTTTCATGCTCACTTTTGGTATAAGGTTTTTTTTTCTGAACCCCTGGGGTCAACAATTTCCCATATAAGCCCGGTAGCCAGCCTTAATCAAACACCCTGTATATTGGGTCGGACTAAAATGAGTGATAATCTACTGCCAAATGTTATTTGCAAGGGTGTCCGTCTTTTTCTAAACAGTCCAATCTTAGGGCTCACATTAAGAAATTTCATCCAAGTAAGTTTCTGATTAGATTTCATTTGAATGTCTTTATTTTAAATAACAAAATTTAATATTTAAATGATGTTACAAGAATATTTTAATAATGCATTTGTAAATATTTAATTTAAAAAATCTATACGTCACAAAAAGGGTCTATATAATAATAGCGCAATCATCAGTAAAACTTTTGCTAGGATAATATATAGAAAAAAGGCATTGTGTAGTAGTTTTCTTATGGAAAAAATGCAGAAAAATGCATGCAATGGATGACATTATTTTCTTTAGTGCGAAACAAAGAAGTTAAAGGAGGGAAACAGTATACTCAATCACCCTGAATATAATAAGTAATTTCATATGTAGATGTCTTGGGTTTGGTTAAGGATGTTTTTAAATTTAGTTTTTTTAATGGTCAATATTATTACTACAAAATATGTATTTATTATTTTAGATAGCACTGTCCCAATAATTCCAGAGTCTAAATGCAATAAGGAAATCCAACATTTACTTGGTGTCTTAGGTAACAAAGGAAATCAAGGGAATAATAATTCCGATGTTACACTGAATGAAGGAAAAGCTAGCTTTATGAGCTGGATAGGTGACCAGGTTGATCGAGTTTCTTCAATAGCTGAATTAATTGAAGTAAAACGAATAACTGCACCAATTGAACCAAAAATAGATGCAATGAAAATCGAAGGAAAGAGATCATTGACAGTGCCAGAAGAAAATAAATTAACTCCACATAACAAAGTATTTCCAAACATTAGAAAATGTTTGTACTTGGTTGTTGCAGCAACAAGAAAAATTCTTTGATTTTTTATTGTTTAACATGGTGTCTATGAAATACATGGTGCATGGAAAAATATTAATAATAAGTAAGTACTTTGCGCACGCAAGTAGAAAATAGTTATTTTCCTAAAAAGTGCGCAAAGTGATACTTTTCCGCACGACTGCCGTTGCCCGAACTCCGCTTTGCGTCGTTCGGGCAACGGCAGTCGCGTGCGGAAAAGTATCACTTTGCGCAAGCTTTAGGAACAAAATTTTTCCTACGAGCGTCAGATAATACCAATATTAAAGCAATGATTATTTTTTAAATTATGTTTAATCTGAAAGAACTACTACAACATATTTATAAATGGGAATTATTTGTTGATAACATTTACAACAAAAGAACAGTTATTAGCATATTGTAAATTAATTGCAGAATCTGTAATTTCATTTAGCGGGTGGCTTATGGAAGCGCTTATTGTACGGCTTGATAAAGGTTGACTTAGCTCAGGAGGGGAGTTGTTCGTGGTCAATATTTTATTCGACATATCCTTTTTCTAATTTGTGGATTCATGATTTCAGTTACAGCCGTTGATTTCCAGGCCCCAAGTCGCTTGACATTGGTAATTCCTTCTCCAGAATCAGCTAACATAGTCGCAGAGGATCGACGAAAACTATGTCCAGTGTACTCTTCTGGATTTTTTAATTTTAGGTATGCATCAATTTCTGAAGGCATTTTACCTATTGAATTTGTTCCCACACATTGCGTAATGCATGCTCCTTGTTTATACTGGACAAAAAAACGTCTGTGTGGGGTATGTGGTTTTCGCAAATTTGCATATTTACGGTACAATTGCAGATAAAGTCCATTATTTGTTTCATCGGACACTACAAAGATTCTGGAAGTGTTATTTTTACTGTCAGAAATTTTCACCACTATCAAATTTTCATTATCCTGTATGTCATCAATCATTATTTTTGTAAGTTCATCTCTCCTGCAAGCACCGGCTAATCCAAAAATTGTAGCAACTTTTATTAGAAGGTAAATATTATTAGGTGCTTCTTTCATGAATCTTGAAACTTCTTCTTTGCTGAAAGTTTTTGATTTTTTTGACCGGTATCCCACGTTTTGGTCTTTAAGTAGTGATGTTAGCTTGAAATATGAACTTAAATCAAGGTTCCTTTTCACTTTGAGGACACATTTTAACATAGAGTACTTACTCCATAAAGTATTAGGTTTATATGTTTTTTGCAAATTCGCAAAATAGTTGTGGTAACACTTCTTCTTTAATACTTTTTGTCCCCTTGTTGGAGCACCAGTTTTCGAAATGACTATATTGATTCTCATATTTTTCACGAGATTGTGCTGGTAATAAATTCAAACTTACGGTATTTGCTGCATCCAGGATAGAATCTGGTAGCTCCTCATCGGAACTACTCATTTTAAATAATTATTTTTGTCGGATTTTTATTTAATTTAAAAAAGATACTATGACGCCTTTTCATTAAAAATGCTTGTTTGTTTTTAAATTCATTTGTGCAATTGCTTGTTCATATGGAAACGAAGAAAAAATCTGACATGTGTTAAAATCACCAAGATTACATATTGTTGCTTGACTTGTCATAATCATTTATTATTATTATACAGGGTAATTAAAAAAATGTTTTTTTTGTGTTTTAGTTGAAATATTAAAAATTACGAAGTAACAAACAAAAAAGAGAATAAACTAAAACTTGCAATGGCTTCGTATATTGCATGAAATAGCCTACAATTACTAAAATACATATAAATCTTGCTTACCTGTAAGATTTTAGAGTAGTTTTACTTTTCCACACGGCGTGCAGAAAAGTTCACTTTTCCGCACGCTCGTAGGAAAAAGTAATTTCGATCTTTTACATTTCTTTTGATTTTATTAAATTATTTGATATATCTAAAATTTGTCAAGGTGAAAATATTCTTTTACTTTAGATTTTTTAAATAAGCGACGTCGCACGACCTAGTTATTTGTATATATTTGTAAGTATTTGACTCGATTTGCTAATACTGATGCTGAATTGGCGAATCACACCATATTTTGCGTATTATTTATTGTATATTGTTTTAAATAAGAAAATGTGTACAATTACTTTACTCTTTGTGTCATAAATAGCAATAGTCTTTTTACAGGGCGTCTATAAAAACCTTAATGTGTACCTATGTATTCAGTTTATCTTTAGAAGACAGCAGAGTCTATCGGCAACTACTTGTCGAGCGGAAACTCAACGATAGCCAGTTTCTACTCTAGATGATGTTATTGAATTGTCGCACAAATCGGGCATATCATTGACATTTTAGAAAAAAATTAAAAATCTTTTTTTAGATGATTTAGCTAGTGATGAGCGAATAACGGATGCTGAAAAAAATTTCAAAGTAAGTGTATTTCTTTTATCTTTTAATACCTACCGTTATTAATATACACAAATTAAACAAAGATCTTCAAGTCTAAATAAAATAACCAAATATTTTAAAGTTAATGATCAAACATTTCTATCTTTATTTTCTAAAGCTAATATTTTAAGAGCAGGTAAAAAGTTGGTATATCTGCATTTTTTTTTGACATAAAACTAACACACTTATTTAGAGAATAGTTAAAACAAATTACCGAACCGATAGATCTTTTTCAGTTACTGATAATAGATAATGACATTTTGTCTACATCTTTTGAGGAAGTATCTACCACAATAAATTCGTTTTTAGTAATGCCTGTACATCGGCGGACCTACCCCTTTTGAAAGGGAGGAAGCATGAAGTAGGGTGATCAATATGATCAAAGAGGATTTAAATCTGACGCAGAAAAACTACCAATGTGACGTGTTTATTGCAACATTAGGATTTTTTTAATAATACGATATATGGTAATATACGTGAAAAACCTTATTGTAGTAGGACTAAGGACTGTTTTTACTCCTTTCCCCCTCTATGACCGCCAGTGTCCCTGTAGTGGATGCCTTGGTCAAAAGGTCATTTTATTTTTAAAAAATTTAAAACAAGTTAACGATAATAGAATATGACATTTTGTCAAAATGTTTGAAAATGGAAAAATGACAAGTTACCCACGTGTATAAAATTTATTTAAACAATTTCGTGCACAGTATGCATTTTACTACTTTACTACTGGTTTTATCTAAACCCTTTTAAAATTTGACAACGTACAATTTAAAAGACAGGTAAATACATATATTTCAATAACACTTGCTAACGGTGCAAATGAAAAATACGAACTAACCAAGGAAGTTTAAAGGTGTATGGAAACCCAATACTGTAGAACAAAATTGTCCAGGCGTGCAGGGCAGTGGGAATAGTGGGATTGGCCCCGCGGAGTTTGCGCAATGAATAGTAGGTCAGGGCCGGACTTCCATAATTCTTTGTTACTATCTATAAAGTTGACATCATCAAATGTCAAATTCAAACATTCACTGTTTTTTTTTTAAATTTTTGCATAAAATTGTTGGTTATTAAACGATACTACTATAGAATATTTAAAATTATTGTGTAATATTGGATTTTATATCATCTGATATAATATGGAAAGAATAGATGGCGCCACTTTACAGCCTTCTATTTAAATGGTCGATATTTTTGGGAGTTTTGTAATTTTACCAAAAATCTTTGTAAATAAATAAATACACGATTTTTTTAAATAAATTTCAAACATTGTATGATCATTTCATGTACTTATCACCAATTTTGTGATAAAAGAATGCCGAGATAGTGTAAATGAATTTAATCTAATCCTAAGATTCTGGTTGTATAGTCCGTCTCAAAGTATACCGTGTTAGCTCTTGCCTTCATTTATGGATTATACCTGGCGACAGCAATAAAACTGCGGATCGGTAGGTATTAAAGGACAGAACATTAGGGACGGACTTTAATAATATAAAGATTTATAATTTATTGTTTATTTAGGTAAGTATAATCTTAAAATTACATTAAGAAATTAAATATATGCAAAGTTTTAGTGAATTTATAACTGCATTATCTATACATAATTACATTTTTAATCTAAATGTCTAAATCTAATTCTGTTTCACTATCAGAGTCATCATTGAGATTAATTACAATAGGGTTTATGTTGTTTTGAATAGAAATGTAAGAGTCCTCAATTTTTATAATGTGCTGTAGTGAATTTTTCTGGCTCTCAACTGGTATGTTAGTAATTACATTTTTTTATCAAATTTATAACACTGGGACTTAAAGTAGGTGTAACATTTTCTGCTCCGATCTTTGATTTTACTAGGTTCCACAAATGCTCTATGGGGTTTAACATACAGTGATACAGAAGAAGCCGTAAGACAGTATGCCCAACCTGTTCAGCCAAATTATCACATACATATTGTTTTTTAATTGCATATGAATTTAGGACTTCCAAAAGATGCGATTTTTTTGTAACTGAATTCAAAATAAATATCATTTTCTTTCAATTATGCCTGAATTGCAGTTTTTGAACTTGATAAAGCTGGTGCTTTGTGTAGCAGACAGCTGTGGTAGCTTGCGTTATTCATGACAAGTTTTAATAACACTGTTGTTTGGAATATTATTTAAAAGATAATTTTGAATGCGTTTTCCTTTATTTAAAGGTGCTTTCGTCTGACAGTTTTGACTGGAATCAACCCATCCTTTGGATACTGTGTCGTGTGTATCGAACCATGTTGCATCAAGGTAAATTATGGATCTGTTTTCTAACCTATATATTTTAATTTCTTGAAGGTAATTAAATCTCCAAGTGCGTAATATGTGCGATTCCACTACTACTTGTCTTTTGTCTATTTTGCGGTATTTAAATCCCATTTTACAAACAACTCTATGGAGGGTGGCACGGCTAATATTTATATTGGTTTCGTCTTTGTCTAGCTTCTTTTTTAGTTTATCCAAGGTAGGAATAACTAGGGCTTTCATAAAGACAATTTATTTTCCTTCTTATTAAGTCTTGATCACAATTGTCTATACGGTGAGATTGAAAATCACTACGTTTTTTTCTTTTGTTCAATTCTTCACTAATAATAATATCCCTTATCGATGATATTGGAGTTTTTGTAAGTAGACAGGTTTCTTTTAAAGCTTTTTGTTTAATTAGACCTCCACTGATTAAAGTTTTATACACATTTTTCACAACCTGGGGTGCATCTAATGACAAATGATTTCGACGCGACATAACAGTATGTTGATTTAATTACTTTATTTAAAGCTGCCTTGTATATTTAGTTTGGAACCTGTAAACTGTTTGTTTTATTATTATTGTCTTTCAAGAGAAAATACCAGCATCTAAAATTTGTTGTAGTGTTACTATGTTACTACTTAGAAATATCAAACAAAATATAATTTTATTGTCAGAATTTGGAATTATTTTTATCGAAAGAGAACAGTTTATTTAAAGATACTTATATACAAAATTACGAAAGGCGCTTTTCGTACTACTAATTTATCAAATTGTTGCTGAATAAATATATAGAAAAGAAGTCTGAGGAGCATCATTGTGTTTCTGGTTAGCGATACTTAATTATTGAACAATAGGTTATGGGCCCAGGACGTTCAGTATCCAGATAGTTAAGTATCCAGAGCCCGAGTATCCAGACAGCTCAAGTATCGAGACAAACCTAGTAGCCAGGCATATTGCGCATTCAAGGATTAGAGGCAGAGTTCTTGGACATCGGCAGACTAAAGAACAGACGAAAAGTATAGTTTTATTATAAGTAAGTCAAAACTGTACTTGATTTATTATTGGATATATTTTCTTTGTCAGTTATTGATTTTAATAAGAAATACTTATAGTCAGTTTAAACAAAAATTATTCATTACTGTTAGTTAAAGTCTGATACAAGTAATTTAATTGTGTAAAACTAGTCAGAATAGTCATACTATTTTAAAAGTCAAGTCAGTCAGTCAGATTGTTGTTTATATAATTTAAATTAAAATACTAGGGTAATTTTTATTGTATAAAACTAGTCAGAATTTTTTTTTGTTATCTATTTTAAAAGCCAGCTCTCTATAAAAAAAATAGTTTGTCAGATTTTATTAAAATAAGTCTGGTTTAAATTTTGTATTGAAGGTAAACATATAAGTATCTTTAAAAATGGATATGATTAAATCGCAAATGGAAACTTTGTCTGAAGATTCACATGGAAATTTTAATTTTGTTTCTTGGATATTTAAACTTAATTTAACTTTAAAGTCAAAAGATCTATTTTTCGTCGCAACCGTGGTAGAATTAAAGCCTAATGGATCTTATTCTGATGATAATGTTAAAGCATGGGTAAAAAAAGATCTTGAAGCTCAAACTTTTATAGGTTTAAATGTCAGTAGTAACATAGCTAAGAAAATTGCAAATTGTAAGTCGTCTTATCAAATGCTTGATAAATTAGAAATTTTATACGGTAAAAAGTCAGATCTTACGGTTGAAGGTTTACAAAGACAATTTTTTAATTTTAAATATGACGTAAACAAATAAGCTATTGAAAATTGCATGAAAATTAAACAGTTTGCTGAGGAGTTGGAAGCCGAGGGCGAAGAAGTAAAAGAAAGTTGGATTATGACTAGAATTTTGGGAATGTTGCCATCTAAATTACATCATTTTAGAACAGCTTGGGATAATGTAAGTGGTATTGACAAGAATTTAAATACTTTATTTGAACGACTTCGACTAGAAGAGGACAGATTAAATAATGACAGAGAAATGAATGTGTATTCATCTCAAAATGCGCTTGTAGCGAGACATGGAAACAAGTTTGGTAAGTCACAGTCAACCATGGGTAGACCAGGAAATTCAAATAATGAATGTTTCAAATGTGGCAAACAAGGACACATTAAGAAATACTGTAAAAATAAACCGTGTGAAAAGTATTTAACCTATTGTAGGAACAATTATGCATGTAATAATTGTAATCAAAAAGGTCATTTTGCTAAAGATTGTCCTAGATCAAATTCGAATGGAAATAATAGATATAATAAAAGTTCAGGCAAAACTGATTTTAAATCACCAGTTAAAAATGAAAATCGTCGTGCTTTTATAACTGTTGGCTTAACAAGTCAGAATATAAAGGATGTAAATTCGAAAGAAGATTGCAATGATCTGTGATATCAAGACAGTGCTGCCACTCAACATATGGCGGCAAGAAGGGACTGGATGTTTAATTTTGCTGAGTTTGAGGAACCAACAACTGTAATCATAGGGGATGCTACTAAACTAGAAGGAAAAGGGATAGGCGATATTGAACTGGACGCCTACAATGGGACAGAATGGTATCCTATTATTTTAAAAAATGTTTTGTATGTACCAAAAATGAATTTTAATTTGTTTTCTGTTTCTCAAATGTTAGATAAAGGGTATATCCAATATTCTGATGCAAATCAGTCTACTTATAAATGTGTGAATGAAAATGAAATAGTGGCAATTGCTAAAAGAGAGGGAAATCTTTATAAGATGATGTTTCGCAGTGAAAAATTGGATAAATGTCTGATGAGTGTATCTATTAAAACATGGCATGAAAGACTAGATCATCAAAACGTAAAGTATGTCAGAGATATTTTAAAACGAAGTAGTATTAAATATATTGATGACTGGAATGATTATGTTTGTACTGGATGTGTGTATGGAAAGCAGCATCGCATTTCTCACCCTAAAAATTATAAAGTAACGAGTAATCCATTAGACCTAGTCCATGTTGATTTATGTGAAATGAATATTAGATCTTTAGGAGGAGCCAAATATTTTCTACTATTTAAAGATGATTATTCGCATTTTCGAACAGTTTATTTTTTAAAATCAAAAGACGAAGCAGTATCCAAGCTTGAAAATTTTATGAAATTAACGCAAAATCAATTTGAAAGAAAAATAAAATGTCTTATGTCAGATAATGGAACTGAAATAAAAAATTCTGATACAAAGAAACTTTTGGAAGAGTTAGGAATTTTTCATGCGAGGACAAATGTTTATACTCCTGAACAAAATGGGCGAATTGAAAGAGAAATGAGAACTGTGGTTGAAGCTGCACGATCTGCAATTCACGCAAATAATTTAAATGAAGAACTTTGGGCAGAAGCTATAAATTATGCAGTTTTCACTATAAATCAGACTGGTACAAGTTCTGCAAAGGAAATGACTCCTGCTGATTTATGGTTTGGACGAAGAGTAGATGTAAAGAAAATAAGAAGTTTTGGATGTGACTGTTATGTTTTACTTCCAGAACATAAAAGAGGAAAAATAGAAAAGAAGTCAAGGAAAGGTATATTTGTGGGTTATGATTTTGCATGAAAATTCAACAGTTTGCTGAGGAGTTGGAAGCCGAGGGCGAAGAAGTAAAAGAAAGTTGGATTATGACTAGAATTTTGGGAATGTTGCCATCTAAATTACATCATTTTAGAACAGCTTGGGATAATGTAAGTGGTAGTGACAAGAATTTAAATACTTTATTTGAACGACTTCGACTAGAAGAGGACAGATTAAATAATGACAGAGAAATGAATGAGTATTCATCTCAAAATGCGCTTGTAGCGAGACATGAAAACAAGTTTGGTAAGTCACAGTCAACCATGGGTAAACCAGGAAATTCAAATAATGAATGTTTCAAATGTGGCAAACAAGGACACATTAAGAAATACTGTAAAAATAAACCGTGTGAAAAGTATTTAACCTATTGTAGGAACAATTATGCATGTAATAATTGTAATCAAAAAGGTCATTTTGCTAAAGATTGTCCTAGATCAAATTCGAATGGAAATAATAGATATAATAAAAGTTCAGGCAAAACTGATTTTAAATCACCAGTTAAAAATGAAAATCGTCGTGCTTTTATAACTGTTGGCTTAACAAGTCAGAATATAAAGGATGTAAATTCGAAAGAAGATTGCAATGATCTGTGGTATCAAGACAGTCCGGCCGCTCAACATATGACGGCAAGAAGGGACTGGATGATTAATTTTGCTGAGTTTGAGGAACCAACAACTGTAATCATAGGGGATGCTACTGAACTAGAAGGAAAAGGGATAGGCGATATTGAACTGGACGCCTACAATGGGACAGAATGGTATCCTATTATTTTAAAAAATGTTTTGTATGTACCAAAAATGAATTTTAATTTGTTTTCTGTTTCTCAAATGTTAGATAAAGGGCATATCCAATATTCTGATGCAAATCAGTCTACTTAGAAATGTGTGAATGAAAATGAAATAGTGTCAATTGCTAAAAGAGAGGGAAATCTTTATAAGATGATGTTTTGCAGTGAAAAATTGGATAAATGTCTGGTGAGTGTATCTATTAAAACATGGCATGAAAGACTAGCTCATCAAAATGTAAAGAATGTCAGAGATATTTTAAAACGAAGTAGTAATAAATATATTGATGACTGGAATGATTATGTTTGTACTGGATGTGTGTATGGAAAGCAGCATCGCATTTCTCACCCTAAAAATTATAAAGTAACGAGTAATCCATTAGACCTAGTTCATGTTGATTTATGTGAAATGAATATTAGATCTTTAGGAGGAGCCAAATATTTTCTACTATTTAAAGATGATTATTCGCATTTTCGAACAGTTTATTTTTTAAAATCAAAAGACGAAGCAGTATCCAAGCTTGAAAATTTTATGAAATTAACGCAAAATCAATTTGAAAGAAAAATAAAATGTCTTATGTCAGATAATGGAACTGAAATAAAAAATTCTGATACAAAGAAACTTTTGGAAGAGTTAGGAATTTTTCATGCGAGGACAAATGTTTATACGCCTGAACAAAATGGGCGAATTGAAAGAGAAATGAGAACTGTGGTTGAAGCTGCACGATCTGCAATTCACGCAAATAATTTAAATGAAGAACTTTGGGCTGAAGCTATAAATTATGCAGTTTTCACTATAAATCAGACTGGTACAAGTTCTGTAAAGGAAATGACTCCTGCTGATTTATGGTTTGGACGAAGAGTAGATGTAAAGAAAATAAGAAGTTTTGGATGTGACTGTTATGTTTTACTTCCAGAACATAAAAGAGGAAAAATAGAAAAGAAGTCAAGGAAAGGTATATTTGTGGGTTATGATTTAGACACACCATGTTATAGAATCTATTTACCTGAAGAAGATGACATTGTTTGTTCTAATTATGTTATTTTTGATGGAAAGCAAGTTGGAGTGCAAGAAAGACTTAGTGAAGTTGAAAGTCTTTTAACAGAAAATGAAGATCAAAAGTCAGAATAAGAATTTATTGATACTGAAAATGAAGAAATATGTAATGGAATTAAAGAAACAGATAAATCAAGTCATTTTGACAGAATTTTAAATAATTAACCTTTACGTGAAAATCTACGCGATCGAAGATCAATTAAACCACCTGCAAAATACAAAGATTTTATATTAGGTGATATAAAGGTTAATGATAATAATAATTTTGCCATGATAGGAGAAGTTGAAGATATTTGTATTTCAGAAGCTCTGAAAGATAAAAATTGGCATGAAGCCATAAATGAAGAATATAATTCGTTAATCAAAATGAAAACTTGGAATATAGTTAAACTACCAAAAGGTATACAACCATTGACCTGTCGCTGGATCTTACGTCAGAAAGAAGATGGAAGATTTAAAGCAAAACTTGTTGCAAGAGGCTTTGAACAAAGAGAAGGGATTGACTATTATGAAACTTTTAGTCCAGTTGCATATCATGTATCAGTTAGATACATACTTAGCATAGCAGCCTCTCACAAAATGAGATTAATGACATTTGATGTAAAGACTGCCTTTTTATATGGTGAATTAAAAAGGAGATATACATTAGTCAACAAGAAGGTTTTAACGATGGTACTGGCCGTGTGTGTAAATTAAATAAAAGTATTTATGGTCTTAAGCAATCTCCACGAAATTGGAATGAAACATTTTCAAATTTTTTAAATATACTCCGATTCAACAATACAGATGATGATCCTTGAGTTTATTACAATGAAAACAGAAGTATGATAATAGCACTCTTTGTTGATGATGGTCTTGTAGCAGGAATCAATGAAAATGAAATGATGGAAATTTTGAATAAATTAAAACAAAAATTTGAAATTAAACTTAATACTGCACCAGAAGGTATATTATCTTATTTAAGAATGCAAATAAAAGATATTTCAGATGGAATTTTTATATGCCAACCAAAGTATACAGAAAAAATTTTAAAACGATTTAAATTTGATTTAGCAAATTCTGTATCTACGCCAATGGAAAAAGGCATGATTACAGATGAAGAAAATTATTTCAATGATAAGCCACTTGATAAATCTAAACCATATCGTGAAGCAGTAGGAAGTTTATTGTATTTAGCCACCCTGACTCGTCCAGACATTAGTTTTGCTGTAAATTATCTAAGCCGATTTAATAATAAACCAATGATAAGTCACTGCAAAATGATAAAAAGGGTATTTCAATATTTAAAAGGGACTAGCAAATGTGGAATATTTTATGACAGAGATCCGCATCTTATCGCTTATACGGATTCAGATTATGGAGGAGACACACTTATGAGTCATTCGACAAGTGGAGTACTCATAATGTGAGGAGGACCTTTAGTCTGGTATGCACATAAACAACGATTAGTTGCGACATCTACTGCAGAAGCTGAATATCGTGCTGCAGTCTCTTCAATAGATGACATTTGTTGGATCAGACGTATTGGAAACGAACTTGGATTTTTAGATATTGACAAACCAACAACATTATGTGTAGATAATCAGTCAGCCATTCATATGTTACAGAATGTACACGAAGGAAAAATTACGAAAGGAAAGAAACACATAGAAATTCCCAGGAAGTTCATTCAAGAGCATATTGGCAAAACAGTTGAATTAAATAATGTTAATAGTTCGGATCAACTTGCTGATATTCTTACAAAACCTTTAAATCGTAAAATCTTTCAACAGTTAAGAAGTAAAGTAATTAAGGTGGAGTGTTGATTTTTAATTACTTTATTTAAAGCTACCTTGTATATCCAGTTTGGAACCTGTTAACTGTTTGTTTTATTATTATTGTCTTTCAAGAGAAAATACCAGCATCTAAAATTTGTTGTAGTGTTACTATGTTACTACTTAGAAATATCAAACAAAATATAATTTTATTGTCAGAATTTGGAATTATTTTTATCGAAAGAGAACAGTTTATTTAAAGATACTTATATGCAAAATTACGAAAGGAGCTTTTCGTACTACTAATTTATCAAATTGTTGCTGAATAAATATATAGAAAAGAAGTCTGAGGAGCATCATTGTGTTTCTGGTTAGCGATACTTAATTATTGAACAACAGAATTGCTTTCTTCTGGTACAAAGTTTATTCTTCGAACTCTTGTCTGACTTCTGGATGTTTGTTTAGCTGTTTCAAATTGAAGTGCATAGGCAAGAGCTTCAGATATTTTCTTAAGTCTGGCCATTTTTAACGCCTGGTTCATATCCGGATCACGTAAGCCTTCAATAAAACTACCTACTGCTAACTCTTGTTTAATTTCTTCAGGATAGGCTGGATATGTTAGGTTAATTAGTCGTACAATATCAGTTTCATACTCCTGAAGGCTTTCATTATACTTTTGTCTTCGTCCTTGCAGCTGCGCCTTATAAACTTCCTGCAAGTGCGTTTCGCCATATCTCGTTTCCAGGAACATCACAATAGTTTCATAATCGCATTGCTTCTCTTCGGGAACGTTTCTTAAAACCTCCATAGCTTCACCTCGAAGAGCAAGTACTAGGGCACGTGCCTTCTCTTGTGAACTCCATTTATTACCATTGGCAGCAGCTTCAAATTGTCGAAGATACGTAACCCAGGGTATCTTGCCATCAAAAATTGGTGGTTTCATAATCGTTGTTGCAGTACCACTTTCTGAGGCGACGCTTGTACTAGCTATCTTTTGAATTTGTCGCTGTACTTGTTGTATTTGGCCTTGAACTTGCTGTACAGTCTGCTGTATTTCTTCTATTTCTTCTTTAACATCTTCTTTAGTAAGTTTTAATTCAAGCAGCATTTGTGTTCTCATCTCATCTTGGCTTTGTTGAAATTCTCCTTTTAGGTGTTCTCGAATTTTTATCATCTTTTCTTTAAGCTCTTGTTTTATTTCTTCCTGGCTTTTTTAATGTCTTTTTGAAATTTCTCGATCCGTTGTCTCATTTCTTCTTGATTGGTCTTCATTTCCCTTTTTAGATCTTCTCTCATGGATTCTTGGCTGTTCTTCATTTTCTCTTGGCTTCTCTTTATTTCTTTTTTTAGATCTTCTTGGCTGGTTTTCATTTCTTTTTTTAGATCCTCCGTCATTAGCTTTATTAGAGCACTTAATTCTTACATAACTGCTGTTTGTTGTCTTGTCCCAACTGGCATTCAAAAACTCTTTTTATCAACTTCGGTTTCTTTGGGGATCTCGTTCCTCTTCTGACACCAAATGTTCCATGACACCCCGTATAAAAACACGGATCCTGGTTTTACACCTTTTTATTGGATATCAGGTTTACAAACGTTTCTATGGAAACACTTCGCGCTTTATATAGTAATGTGGAAAAGAATGGAAAAGTCTAGAATTAGCTGGAAGAATTCTTTTACTACAGAATGCCAGAAAAGTGTGAAAGGGATGTCTCCAGCGCCCTCAGGATAATCCGCAGTGACCGTTGAAAAAGGGAAAACCTAAGGTAACCTATTTTAAATAAATTATTAACCTAAATAAAATAATTCTAACCTTTTATATTTCTATTAACTAAACAGTAACTAAAGTCCGTAACAATATAAAACTATTTTAGGTATAAAGTAATATTTTAAAAATATTGCGCCAATTATAATACTAGTAAGGTTTTTTGAAATATACGCAAGACTCGACAGTTAAATTACTTTTATGTCGGTTTAAACTGACCGACAACAAAAAGTTCCACTTTAAAAGAGTTGGCTAATGCTATGCTGCATCTAGACATTTAAACAAAAAATGCATTCTACGAAGGAATTGCAATATCAAAGGTAGTATCCGGCAGTATTTCATTTAAAATTTTTCAGAGAAATTTTCAATACCTTCTTTTTTAATGACATATGTTATTTCATTCCATGCTATCCATAGTTTTTTCCACGGTTTATTTTTCCATGATTATTAATTATTATAATATTGATATTGGTTTGAGATTTAAAAAAAAAACTTTTTATAAGTTATGAAGGCCCTTGCAAATATATGAAAAAACAATAAATTTAAAAATTTTTACTTCCCTATAAAATTAAATACTTTTTAAAATTTTACTGACATAAACATAACTCGACAAAGACAGTTAGTTGTGTGTGTTAGTGTATTGTTGTTAACATAAAAACATTTTTAAATCTGATTGTCACTAAAAAGGTGTTGAATAAGGATCCCTACTTTTATACGAGGTGTAAAACGTTGGATGCCTGTTGAGACCACACAACAGCCAGCAGTTATGGAGGAAATTAGTTTACTAATAAAATGTTTGGAGTGGAAAAATAAGAAGCCATGAGAGATGATCTGAAAAAAGAAATAAAGACCAATTAAGAAGAAATGAAGACCAGTCAAGAATCCATAAAAGAAGACCAACAGGAAGAAATGAAAAGAAGTAAAGAAGAAATGAGGACCAGCCAAGAATCCATGAGAGAAGATCTAAAAAGGGAAATAAAAACCAATCAAGAAAAAACATGACAACAAATAGGGAAAATGCAAAAAGACAATCAAAGAAGCCAAGCATAAATAAAACAGGACCTAAAGGTAAAGATGGTAAAGATCCATTGTTTCCGGCTTTGTTTATTTGTTTTATTCTGCGTGGTAGAGGAAAAAAATCTGGGAAGACCTGGTTAGGCCGTGGTTTATAATTTGAAGCGGTCCCATAATTAATTTTTACTTTTGGAGTTTGGATTTTTAATTCGTTTTCCGTTCGGGAAAAAGAATATTTGCTTCCGTTTCGACCACCCTTCCATAAGTAAGGGCTAGACTACCAGATATGGGAATTCCGATTTTATCCTCAGTTAAGGGAGTAAATATGTATGAGACGGCGCCAGGGTGTGAATTCTCGGTATCCGCGGTTACGAGGAATGGTGTCCCTCAGTGGCTTTAACCGCCTTCCGGCGGAGATAAAAGGATAGCATACGTCAGTACCTACGGAAAGAGTCCCCCTACACAAGGAAATCCAACGCCAGTGAGGGGGTGTAATCGGACTTCACCTATCAAGAGCACAGAAGAAGCCGAAAGTAACAATTCCGACGCGGGATGGGTTTTAAGAGCCCCGACCATTACCGGGGATGAACGGGATAGATGAAATGGGGTACAAGGAGTATCCTGAAGTTCGCCGAAGACGACGAGCACCGACATGGGGGCGGTTACTACCCCTAAACCGCCAAATTGTTGAGACAACTTGTGGGCGACACTTTAGAGAAATCACCAAAGATCATTGTGCAACAAAATATAGTTCTTAAGGACCCAGAGCAACGACGATTTGAGCGCGATGCATGGCGGCGTGCCGCGTTTTGCGGGCAGGAGGAAGGCGTACCGACATTTGTTGTGAATAAATTAGAAATGAACCGTCGTCGTGAAAAAGCCAAACGCGGAGAATTTTCCGGCCCCAGTTCGGTTCGACGCAGAACCGGAGCCCCTGAGATGAACCATGGGGTTATTAGTGACCCCAAGTCTCTAAGAGAAGTCCGGTCGCGCGCTTTTCAAGGTAACTTTATGACTACCGATGATAAAAAAAAACAATGAGGAATCTTCGTTCGGCGAGAGCGTATATACTTTTGGAGCGGAATGATCTTTTGACCGCCTCTTTATTGTAATAGGGCCATAAGTTTAGACGGTAGCAAGATAACTTATACATATGTGACAAAATGATTTTTAATAAATTATAATATTTAAAACGATAGTAAACCTAATAAAATCATTAAGTGCAAATACATTGTTATTTGTTTCAGAGAGAGTAAGTAGGTATCAAAAGGTCTAAATTTTTTTAGACAAAACAAAGCAAAAAGACATTAAATTAATTAAAATAAAATAATATTTGGATGTATTTATTTTTGATGTAACTATTGTAATAGGTAGCTTTGTTTATCAGGTGTGAAACATAGTTTAAACTATTTTTACCTGCTTAGTACTGTCTATTAGGTACATCTTATGGCTGTTAGTGTAATAATTATAATAAAACTGTAACAACAACTGTGTAAATGTTAATGACAATAAATAAGCTATCCATATTCTACCATAATTTTTTTTTAGGAGAGCCCAGGCTTGTATTTAACCTTTGTGGGATCGCCTCCCAAGCCTTAAAATGATATTAAAATAACTACTCAAATAGGACAACAATGTTATATATTTATAACAACAAAATTATAATTTAGCAGAACACTACAATGGTTATAAATATAATAACTTTGTATTGCGTTACACAAATAGTAATAAGAATAGAAGACATTTTTTCTCTTTTTTTTTATCTAGGGACAGTCCACGAAGGCTGATGCCTAAATACTAACCTACCGTGGGTGCCTTCAGTGTGGTGAGAGGGAGTTTGTTCACACGGCACTTAAATTTTTGGAGATTGGGAGGAGAAGGAAAAACTTCTGCGGGCAGCAGGTTTCATAGTCTTGACACTCTAGGAATAAAGGAACGAAGAAAGCGGGAAGTTCGGGGCCTCTCTAACTGAACTGTAAAAGGATGCATAAAAGTTGCACTACGTGTAGCTCTGTTGGGAGCTGCCAGAGAAGGAATTATACTGGCCAATTCCTCTGAGCAGAAGCCGTGAAAATACCTATAGAAGAGCGACATATCCCCTACAGCTCGACGGTGGGCAAGAAGGGGAAGCCTTTCTGTGAGCGTTGGATCGTTAATAAGACGAACGGCTCTTTTTTGAATGGAGTCCAGAATGAGTGTTTTAGGGGACGCCATTCCCCAGACATGAGAACAATATTCTAAAGAGGGTCTGATTTGGGTTACATACATAGTGTATAGATTGGAAGAAGAGAAATATTTTCTGGCTCGGAAGAGGAATCCAATCTTTTTTGAAGCTGCCGAAGCTATGGATGAAATGTGTTTGTGCCAGTTGAGGTTATTCTCAAAAGTAACGCTGACTAGATTAAACGACTCTTTGTTCTGCAGAACTTGGCCGCTCATATGTAAGGAATGAGCATTCGCAGACTTTTTTGGCGACAGCGAACATGACTGTGTTTTTGAGGCATTAAACTGAACACCATTTTTGGCGCCCCAATTCAAAATAAGTTTGAGATCTTGTGAAAGAGATACCTGCATTGACCTGCGCTTGTTTTCAAAATCAGAATTACACGGTGGCTTAAGAAATTGAATACTAGAGTGGAGGGTACTATCGTTAGCAAAACTATGAATGGGATTGATAGTGGAAGAGAGAAGATCGTTAATGTGTAGAAGAAACAGCGTGGGTGCCAGCACTGAGCCCTGGGGCACCCCAGCATTAATTTGGTAGAAGCTGGAGGAATGACCATCTACACTAACTGATATACGTCGATCAGAAAGGAAACTGGAAAGCCAAGAGCAAAGCTTAGGTGGAAGACCGTTGAAAGGAAGTTTGTTAAGAAGCCCATCATGCCAGACCTGATCGAAAGCTATATCCAAGAGCAACGATCTGGGATTCACCAAGAAACTCATAGGACTTGTTCCAGTTGTGTTAGACAAAGGAAAGAAGATTAGCTATGGATCTACTGTGACGAAATCCATATTGTCTATCATGTAAGATCTTATGTTTTTTCAGATACTTTAAGATTTGGGAATAAATGAATTTTTCCATTACTTTGCAAACAACTGAAAAAAGAGATATAGGTCTATAGTTAGAAGGGAGACTTTTGGATCCTTTTTTGGGGACAGGTTGCACACGTGTAGCTTTCGAACTCTCCGGGAAAATGCCCGTGTCGTAAGAGATGCCAAAGAGGCGAGTTAAGATGGGTGCAAGCTCGGGAGCACATTTTAAGACTATTGCTGGTATGCCATCCAGCCCAGACGATTTTTTAGTATTAAGAGTAGAAAGAATACGCTTGATCTGTTTGACTTTAAAAATTATATCGGACATTTTATGAGAAACATGGACAACTGTTGGAAGAGGAAGATTAAAGATAGCGTAGAATTGGCAGCAAATTGTTTGGCATATAGTTCGGCTTTTCCTTTGGAGGTAGAGACAATTCCATCTTCAGAGATTAGGGGTGGAAAAGAATTTGTGCAAAAGTTCTGACTAATATTTTTGGCAAAGGACCAGAAAGCTTTACTGCCATTTTTCTAAGGTTTTATAACAGCAAAAATATATAATCAAAAACATCATATACTTGTTTTATATTACTAAAATTTCTTGTAAAATCATTAAATAAATTACGAAGTTCTATTACTTAAAAATGTATTTGTAATCTTTGTGCTTTTTTAAGATATCATGAAATAAGTGTCTGATTACTCGAAGAGTCTTTTTATGTCAATTTATTTATTATACATTTACAAAAATATTTAGGAATCAAAATAAAATAAAATAATAAAGAAAATGGTGGGTACAACCAAAAATATATATATTTTCATCGATCATTCGTACAACTTAAGAGCAAACAACTGACTGACAAAAGAAAAATAAAACTTATAGTCTTAAAAGTCAACTTTTACATAAGTTTTTAAAAAATATAGCAAAATTTGTTTTAGTTTGTTGTTAAAATATTTTAAAAATATGTTGTAAAAAAGCTAACCACATATCGAAGAATTCTTATTGTATCTGTAATAGTAAATAGTTTTTTTTTTCTGTTAAAAGGTTGTTATTAAAATGACTAACTTCTATAAAGTACGTGCACGTACTTACATTTTAAAAGTTGTCTATCTAAAATTTAAAAAATAATAAACTTTAAAATGTTATACACAATGTTAAAAACCAAAATTGTCGGACGAGTAATATATGTCTTTTTCCTGTTTCAGCCAGTCAAAAACAAAAGTTTTTCGGTTAAAATTTCTAGAGTAGGTACGCAGTTGCTGAATGTTGACTAAAATGTATCCGTCGATGTGGAAATAAAACTCCACTACTTGTAAAGGAATGCATTGTTAAAGCAGAAAACAGGTTTTATTCCAAAAGCAATTATTTTTTTAAACTCTAAATTTTTAAAATATTTTGTTTTTAAAATGTTGCATAAGTAAATATTTAAATTCAACCCAAGCTAACTTATTGGCTCAATTTCTTTATCTGTATATAAGTAAGCTAAAAAAATATATTTAAGGGTAAAATACCGGACTTAAGCTCACCAACCTGTAAGATTTTGCAAACTAAAATTGACAACCTACAAATTTATTAGCATAGTATTGCAACTATAATAAAAAATTTTTAAATATTTTTTCCGTCTGAATATCTTTATGATTGTTAGTAATTTTTGTATTACCCACTTTATACACTACTTAAAAAAACCTATATTTTTAACTATCTAAAATATGAATTTTAAATACAGTACATAAAAGCATTTATTTAAAATTCTAATAAATTGGGAAAAATATCAACCAACAGTAGCTAGTTTTTACATTCCTTCAAGAATTTATGAAAAGAGACCTACAGAAAGAAATGAAGAAAAGTCAAGAAGAAATGAGGACCAGCAGCTAAGAATCCATGAGAGAAGATCTAAAAAGGGAAATAAAGACCAATAAAAAAAAAAACACGACAACAAATAGGGAAAATTCAAAAAGACAATAAAAGAAGCCAAGCAGAAATGAAACAGGACCTATAGGTAAAGATGGTAAGGATCCATTGTTTCCGGGTTAGTTTATTTGTTTTATTCTGCGTGGCAGAGGAAAAAAATCTAAGAAGACCTGGTTAAGCCGTGGTTTATAATTTGGCTCATCGAGAGTAACGATTGCAACGTGGGAAGTGGTCTCATAATTAAATTTTATTTTTGGAGTTTTGATTTTTAATTTGTTTTCCGTTCGACCACCCTTCTTGTAACTTTCATACCTAAGGGCCAGACTACCAGATATGGGAATCTCGATTTTATTCTCAGTTAAGGGAGTAAATATGTATTAGACGCAGCCCGGGTATCCGCGGTTACGGGGTACGGTGTCCCTTAGGGCTTTAACCGCCTTCCGGTGGGGATAGAAGGACGGATACGTCAGTACCTACCTAAAGAGTCCCCCTACACAAGGAAATCCAACCCCAGTGAAAAGGTGTAATCGGACTCCACCTATCAAGAGCACAGAAGAAGCCGAAAGTAACAATTCCGACGCGGGATGGGTTTTAAGAGCCCTGACCGTGGCCGGGGATGAACGGGATGGATGGAATGGGGTACAACTTGTGGGCGACACTTTAGGGAAATCACCAAGGATCATTGTGCAACAAAATATAGTCTTTAAGGCCCCAAAAAGCCTGATGAATATGTGAAGTGGGTCGGGGACTATGCGGCTAGTCCTCATGGTGCCGGTACACCCATATATTTTACAGATTACGGAATGCCGATGTCTATGGCTGCCAATACACTTAAAAGCCTCGAGCAACAGTGATTTGAGCGGCGGCGTGCCGCGTTTCGCGGATAGGAGGAAGGCGTACCGGCATTTGTTGTGAATAAATTAGAAAGAAACCGTCTTCGTGAAAAAGCTAAACGCGGAGAATTATCTGGCCCCAGTTCGATTCGACGCAGAACCGGAACCCCTGAGATGAACCAAGGGGTTATTAATGACCCCAAGTCTCTAAGAAAAGTCGGGTCGAGGGCTTATTAAGGTAACTATTTTATGACTACCGATGATAAAAAACCAATTAGAAATCTTCGTTGGGCGAACGTATACTTTTGGAGCGGAATGATCTTTTGACCGCCTCTTTAGTGTAATTGGGCCCTAAGTTTAGACGGTAGCAAGATATCTTATACATATGTGACAAAATGATTGTGTATGAATTATAATGTTTAATGCGATAGTAAACCTTATAAAATCATATAGTGTAAATACATTGTTATTTATTTTAGAGAGAGTAAATGGGTATCAAAAGGTCTAATTTTTTTTAAACGAAACACATCGAAAAGACATTAAATAAATTAAAATAAAATATTATTTGGATGTATTTATTCTTGATGTAACTACGGCTAACAACTGTGTAAATGTTAATGGCAATAAATAAGCTATCCATATTCCACCATTATTTATTTTTTTTAAGACAACCCAGGCTTGTATTAAACCTTCGTGGGATCGCCTCCCGAGCCTTAAAATAATATAAAAATAACTACTCAAATAAGACAACAATGTTATATATTTATAACAACAAAATTTTAATTTAGCAGAACACTACAAATTGTTATAAATTTAATGACTTTGTATTGAGTTACACAAAGAGTTATAAGAATAGAATATATTTTTTCTCTAAGGTTTTACTACAGCAAAAATGTCTAATCAAAAACATTGTATATTTGTTTGACATTACTAAAAGTTCTATAAGTAAAAAATTTATTTGTAACCTTTGTGCCTTTTTAAGATATCTTGAAATAAGTGTCTGATTACTCAAAAAGTCTTTTTATATCAATTTATTTATTATACATTTATAAAAATATTCAGGAATCAAAATAAAATAAAATAATAAAGAAAATGGTGGGTACAACTTAAGAGCAAACAACTGACTGACAATAAGAAAAATAAAACTTATAGTCTTAAAAGTAAACTTTTAGCACAAACCAGTGTCTTATGGGCACCTGAGGATATTGCATTTTCTTGGTTGGATTTTTTAGTATTGCTGTCTGTGGTGGTAAGATAATTTATGTAATGATATCCGAAATTAAACTTTTTCTATGTGCATTAATTACTTTGTGATGGTTTTTTTATTATAATTTTTTTGCAAAGGTTTTTAAAAAATATAGCAAAATTTGTTTTAGTTTGTTGTTAAAATATTTTAATAGTATGTTGTAAAAAACTAACCCCATATCGAAAAAACATTTTTGTATCTCTAATAGTAAATACGTTTTTTTTCTGTGAAAAGGTTGTTATTAAAATGACTAACTTCTATAAAGTACGTGCACGTACCTACATTTTAAAAGTTGTCTATCTAAATTTTAAAATATAATAAAGTTTAAAATGTTATACACAATAATAAAAACTAAAACTGTAAGACGAGTAATATATGTCTTTTTCCTGTTTCAGCCAGTCAAAAACAAAAGTTTTTTGGTTAAAATTTCTAGAGTAGCTACGCAGTTGCTGGATGTTGACCGAAATGTATTCGTCGATGTGGAAATAAAACTCCACTACCTGTAAAGGAATGCATTGTTAAAGCAGAAAACAGGTTTTATTCCAAAAGCAATTATTTTTTTAAACTCTAAATTTTTAGACTATTTTGTTTCTAAAATGTTTCATAAGTAAATATTGAAATACAACCCAAGCTAACCTATTGGCTCAATTCCTCTTTTTGTATATAAGTGAGATAAAAATATTATACTATATTTAAGGGTAAAATACCGGGCTTAAGCTCACCTACCTGTAAGATTGTGCAAACTAAAATTGACAAATTACAAATTCATTAGCACAATATTGCAATTATAATGAAAAAAAAAATGTTTGAATATTTTTTCCGTCTGAATATTTTTATAATTGTTAGTAATTTTTGTATAACCCACTTTATACACTACTTTATAAAAAGTATTTATTATTTTAGGTACAGTACATGAAAGCATTTATTTAAAATTTTACTTGATTAGTTTTTTTCTTTATTAGAATGTTGAATTAGAATGAATACTTTTGTTAGCCTATGTTAACAAATAAACCTTTTTTTGTAAGAAAAGATAAAAATCTGGAGGTAATACATAATAATTTTAATTTTTTGTGAAAAATATCACCCAACAGTAGCTAGTTTCTACATTCCATTTGGTGTTTTACAGAAATTACTTATTTTTACAAAGATTTTCCACTTTTAGGCAGCTTACACACTGATGCAACGCAACTTACATGACCAACTTAAGCAACTAGTTGCATGAGATCGGTGTTTTCATATTCTTGTACAATCGAATTATTTCTTGGTATTTTCGTAGGAAAAAGAAAAGACCTTTCTGGCTGCACCCGTATTATGTAGAAAATATTGAACGAAGGATGTTTGTGGCTGCAAGGGAACTTTATGACTTGGTAAAATTTAAATCTATGTATAGGATGAGTCCAACAACCTTCTTAGACAAGTTTTTAGACTGTAAAATGTACCTAATGTGTGTTAAAATAAACGGATTTATGACGATGCGTACAAAAATTCATGCAACTGATCGGGTGCGACTGGCATTTTCAGTCGCATACAACCAGTCGTATAGTTGCATCAGTCGGATTGCACAAGTGTGCATGCTTCTACAAAATCCTTATGGTTCATACTAATGCAACTAGTTGCTTGACTTGGTCGTGTCCGTTGCGTTGCATCAGTGTGTAAGCTTTTACAGGATAAATTCATTAAAAAAACAATTTATTCCAATTCAAAATTTCTAAGATATGGAATATAAGTAACCTCATACGAAATTATTAAATATAAATTAAGTCGGAAATTGCAGTTCCAAAAAGCTTAAAAAAAAATTAATACGGATACCTGTTTAATCTTTGGTGGTACTGTCATTTAGACAACTAAAAAGTATCTTTACTTTTGTAACATAATTTTACAACGCGTTATCGATTTTTTTAATAAATATTATTTTTTTACGTTTGATATTAAATTGTTAAAATATAAACAATTTTAAAACTTGATTCTTTAGTTGTCGGATTGATACTACCTCCAAAGTGTGAATGTGTATTATCTTTTTAGGTGTTCAAAAGACGTTTTTAAAATTAAAAATATGTGACCTTAGATTAATAGATATACGAGAAATTGGATAATCACATAAAAATATGGCATTCCAGTTAAAAAGAAGACCAAAATGATTCCCAGCAGTTTTCTTTTATGCCTAATTAATTTTCAATTATCATTTTCTGATTTGGTAAAAAAAAATAATGTATGATGGCTATTTCAGTTTTTATAAAATAACAGGTAAATTAAAAAAGCAGTCTGTTTAGTTCTCGTTGGTTAACCCTGTACTTATGAAAGCATGGTGCTTTGTTAATTTTTAAGTTAGTTTAAAAAAAATATTTTAGGTAGTAGTTGCCAAGAGTAACTTTTTAATAAAGCCGGATTTCATTAAGTGGTACAAATGACCATGACAATATGGTTAACATACCTAACTTTAAACAAAGGTTCAGTACTTTATACTTGTAAAGTATATAAGCAAAGTATTTTTTTAACAGTAAACTAGTAAAATTACCTAACGTTAGATATAGAAATATGTGAATTGCCTGGATAAAAAATTACTGCAAACATTTGGTTTATAATAAAGTATTAAATAAAAATTTTATAGAGATTAAGGCTATTAAAAAGAAAAAATTACAATTTATTAAATTAAACAACACCAACAGCTTTTAGGGTTTAAACATAAAATAAACTTAAGCTAAACGTGTAATTTAAGGTTTTTCCTGTTCCGACCGACCGACAACAAAACTTTGTTGGTTTGACATGCTTGGCTAGAGCAATGCAGTTTTTAGATGTTAAAGGCGGTAGTGCATCTGCTGATGTGAAAATGACAAAGTGAAATACCTTTACAACAGGAAAAAGTTAATAAATTTTGATATTAAGCAACAATTTTTTGGTTAAAGGTTACTTTTTTACCTAAAAATATATAAGTAAGATTTTCTGCATATTCTATTTTTTAGGTTGGACTAATCAAATTAGAAGAAAATTAGATGATTGAGGCTTTTTAAATTTATCTGTAACTTTTATTACTTTAAACTTCTAAAATTATTAATTATAATAAGGCACAAATACTTAACCAAACAGATAATGAAGAGGTGAAAAAATATATATTTTTTAACAAACTAACCATATAGTTTTTTCAATAAAGTGTGACGCGTACGTGTTCTCGTCGCATCAAATATATACACTTTAAAATATTTAATACGGCTTATTTTGGCAACCGTATGTACTGTTTTATTAATAAAAAAAGCTTTTATTTATTTTAGGGTTTTCGGAATAAATATGTACTGCCTTAGTTTTGGTTCCAGTGTAAAATACCTAATTTGGACTTCTGATATTCAAATGCCCCAACTAAAAATAAAGGGCAAAAATATACCTTATTTATCCTACTAACTACAATATAACTAATGTATTTAAAATGAAGTAATAAAGGTTTAAATTTATAAAGGCGTAGAAAAATCACACCAATTTTTATTTTCAGCATAAATTCCTACTTAGATTTCGGAATTCCAACTTATATCTCGGAATTCCGACTTATATCTCAGAATTTCGACTTAGAAATTGAAACTCCTACTTAGCGATCTTATTGTTACTCGAAATCTGCATCTAGTATACCTTTACCTTAATATTCGTTTTTTTTTTTAAATTTGAAAATAATTTTGACTAACTGGCTTTGACATAAAAGTTTAATAAATACCCGACATTTCTTGACATGTTTTACTAAATGCTAGAATTTTAAATGTTTTGCAGAAACTTAGAGATCACTTATTTTGTGCAAAAGTATTTAAAATCGCTTTAAAGGACATTTTCTATTACTGGTTAAAGATCTTTTAATCTTTTGGGTTCTTTTACAGGTAAACTATAACTTTACAACTTCCCAAAAGAAAAAATCTGGCTGTGATAGATAAGGGAACGCACAAGTTAGTTAATTTTATTAAAAAGCACCTGCTAAAACATTATTACTATAAATATTGTTACAAGGAAAAGGAGGATGGTGAACTTTAACGCTCCTAGACTCCTAAAAACACAACTAAGCTTTGCTACAGAGGTTTAAGACCTTAAGGTAACCTTTGATAGTAAGCTAACATGGGACTTCCACTTGGAGAAAAGAATCAAGACAGCATACATTTCTTATGAGCAGTATCGCCGGACCATAGACAGATCCTGGGAACTTTGACATAGAGTCACCCTGTGGATCATTATAAGACCTATGCTAACCTACGGTGCTGTTGTCTGGGGGCAGAAGGCCCAGCAGACGACAGTTATCCGAAAGCTAGACCATGTACAGAAAATGGCTTGTCTCAACACCACCGAAGCCATGAGAACAACACCAACTAGGGCCATGGAGGTAATCCTAAACCTCACACCTCTTGACATTCGTCAAGGAGGTTGTTTTGACGGTTGTGTTGCGCCTTCGCACTGTTGGTGTAATGCCCAACGTAGGAGTTGGCGCACAGAGGGGTCGTTTGTGGAGTGAGGCGATGGGACCGCTTCCACTACTGCAGGCGAAAGTGGTCTCTTTTGCGCCATATTTTGTTTTTAACAAACTCTACAAAATTGACGTCAAAGGAGAATCGAACACAAACGTGGTAGGTATAATTAATATCTACACAGACGGTTCGAAAACAAAAGAAGGTACGGGATGTGGAATTTATTATAGATCTCTTAACTTAAACATCAAATGGGCTATAGGTGAGTTGGCCAGCGTGCTCCAAACTGGGCTCATAGGCATAACCATAGCTGCAAAAGAAATAAGCAGTAGAAACATTACTGGTAAAGTCGTGCCTATCCATACGGATTACAGACAGACACTACTAGCCTTAAGGAGACCACGCTTCACCTCGGGTCTGGTACTAGAATGTCACCGTGCCCTTGTGGACGCTTTCAGCATGAATGTGGTCACTCTCTGCTGGACCAAAGGACACGCGCATCGCTAACTCGTTGGCCAGGAAGGCTGCTGGGACAAAACCTTTTGGACCTGGACCTTTCGTAGGTCTGACAGGGTCTACGATGAGGGGCCCAAATAACAATAAAGTGTAACTTTTCCAGGGACTGTCTTGACAGAGATACAGCTAAACATTACTTGGCAAAGCCTAGGGCGAGCCTTCGTCTAATCACGGGCGTTCTTACTGGACATTGTCAACTACGGAAACACCTCTTTAGAATGGGTATAAATGACACACCTCTGTGTGGAGGTTGTGAACAGGAAGACGAGACGGTGGAGCACATCCTTTGTGACTGAGCTGCTGACATTAAGGAGATTCCCCTGGGCGACGTTCTCACCTACTTTAAATTAGTAGGATGGGCAGCGTACTGAGTGAGAAGCCCCTTTAGGTGGTAGCACAACGGGCCTACTAAGGCCTAGGTGCAGTGATCTTTATCACCCTCCGCACTTTTAGATACAGATACAGAGAAATATTGTTAAAGCATTTTTTAACAAGCTATGTTTTATGAGCATGTACTTCATCTTGTTGCCATCACATTTGCTGCCTTTCATTACCAGAATGGTAATGTGTTGTTATTGACTTTTAAAATGGATTAAATAGGTGCAGGTTAAATGTAATCGCAAATGTTAATACCGGCAAAACCCGAATGACTATTCCTTAATTTTTTAAGAATATTTTACATCCGTTTAAACGAAAAACTAATCAGAATCATTTATTATTTTTCCTACAAGAAACAGTCCCAACTAATTTTTTTTTATTTAAAAATTGTTATTGTTTAAATTAGTTAATTTGGATATGTATTTTTCTATTTATTATTATTTACTGGTGCAAATTACCCACTAAAAGAATATAAGTTTAAGTCAAACTAGAATAGAAAGCAGGATATTTTTTCTGATCACGCTATTAAAAAAAAAACAAACGTACAGAATAATTCAGTTTAACTTAAACAGGGCTTTATTTTGAACTTTCCTGTACTTTTTAAAAAACGAATATTGCCATTTCGTGTATTTTTTTTGTGGAATTCAATAATCTAATCAGAAAACATTTGAAAGAAAAACAAAGAGCACGACTGACGTATTTTTTAAATGGAATACCTCGTATATTTTTATATTAATAGATTTTTACGAGGAATTCGGTGATATAGGGGTTGCTGGGTTTGTTTCCTGCGGTTCTGCTGCAATTGTCTAAAAACTGCATGATACTATAAGGATAGTTTCACCTGAAAAAACCTGGCTGCCACAGGTTACAGGTGCTTATTTGTCAAAGTCAAGAATTTTAAAAACACGTTTATTACTTTTTGGAGTAGTTTTATAATGAGGTTTTCATCAGAAAAACGGCAAATTATATTATATGCAAAAATGATATAATATATCTATTTTCAAACCAAGCAGCAAAATTACAATAAACCGAAAAAATTAAAATACAATACGAGGTTAAATATGGTGGTAATAAGAACACTTATAACAAAAAATTTTAATATTACTAATAATTTAAATGTTTCATATGACCCCCGTTATTTTCGAAACATGATCTATAACCCCTCCTTAGCCTTTCTAAGCTCGCCGATATTATTTTAGGTTCTTGGTTAGAACGATTAATTTCATTTACAATTTTTTTCTCATTTCTTCCGTGTTTGTGTTCCCATTTGTGTAAACGACATTCTTCAAGTGACCCCATAGAAAAGTGTCCAAAATTGTAATATCTGGACTATTAGGTGGCCATCTAATAGTGCCATAACGTCCAATTCACCGATTGTATCGGCGATTGAGATACTGCACAACTTGACGAACAGCATGGGGCGGCGCTCCGTCATGTTGCCAAATTATCTTGCGATACGTTTCGAGTGGCAATTCTTCTAAAATGTCCTCAATATCGTTTTCAAGAAGACTGAGATATCCTTCTCCAATTAAGGATCACTCATAGAATATTGGCCCGACAATTCTGTTGTTAAGCACACCACACCAGACATGAAGAAAAAACCTCCCTTGGTATTTAATCTCTTGAAATTTTCTGAGATGTTGTCTTGCCCAGCTGTGCGGATTGCGTCGGTTAAACATTCCTGATATAGTGGATGTAGCTTCATCCGTCCAAATAATCGTTTGAAACAGGGTAGGATCGTTATCTTGTTCATGGATTAAAATTTGGGAAACAAATTGAAAGCGAAGTTCCTTTTGTTCACGTGTTAAATGCTGCACTGGAAGAACGTGATATGGAAGATACTTAAAATATTTCAGTGTTCTCTGAACCGTCGGATAGGTTACTCTTCTTCTTGCATACCTCAAGTCTCTAACTGTGTCAGTAATTCACTTCATGTGAGACAAACTAAAATAATTTAGAATAGCTCGATCCCGGTTTCTTTTTCTCATTGTAGTCCTTTTTCTGATATGTAACAATTTTGTGTTTTCGAATAAGACCTTCAGTTTTAAAATCGTTTTTATTGATATATTGCGGTGGAAATTTGCAACACATCTTCGTTGTGTTTCCCTGGCGTTTTCTCCACATTTATAGTAGAGAGTTATAATTTGAAGCCGTTCTTCTGATGAAAACCTCATTATAAGACTACTCCAAAAAGTAATAAACGTATTTTTAAAATTTTTGACTTTGACAAATAAGCACATGTGACCTGTGGCAGTCAGGTTTTTTCAGTGAAACTATCCTTATAGTATCATGCAGATTTAGACAATTGCAGCAGAACCGCAGAAAATAAACCCAGTAACCCCTACATCGCCGAATTCCTCGTGAAAATATTTATCTATTGATATAAAAATATACGGGGTATTCCATTTAAAAAATACGTCACTCGTGCTGTGATTCTTTAGTTTTTGTTTCAAATGTTTTTCTGATTAGACTATTGAATTCTACGAAAAAAATACACGAAATGGCTATATTTGTTTTTTAAAAAAATACAGGGAAGTTCAAAAATAAAGCCCTGTTTACTTTAAAATAAATAACCCTGTACACAAGAAAGCCGTTAAAGCTACAGTACTCGTCAAAGTTAGTGATAATTTAATTTAATTCAAAATGTCATACGTTTTTAATTTTTGTCAACAAACATTTTGGGCATTTTTGAGTTAAATATGGGCGTCAAATTTTTTATATATATTTTAGTAACAAACTATACCATTAGCAGGAAATAAGTAGGGCAAAAATATTCAGGGACTTTACATTCTTACTTTGATAACCGACTGGAACAAAAATACTTATATCTTCTATAAAACTTTTAGCCAAAAATTGCAAGATGAAAGATGAAAGTTAAATTTGGTAGTTTAATATTTGGCCCTATTTTTTAGAGAAACCTGAAAGAAAAGCTTACAACAAAATAAATATTTGGACAAATAAGTTTGGGGACTATCAAACAGATTCCAAACTTTTTAAAAGAAATCATTTCAGTTACGCAGAAAAAAAAAAACTTGTTTTTTTCTTTAAAAGTAAATTTTTAAATATTTATTTATAACCCGCAAATTTAAATATTTTATGTAGCGATACTTCAAAGTATTTTTATATTCATTTTTAAAACTATTACAACAAATATTGATATCTTTGTTGTAATTTGAGTTACCAAATTAAAGATAAATTTATATTTTTCTTTTATTAAACAGGTTTTTAAGCTAACCCCTACAGGGCTCCTGCGCTAAATGTAGTCAGTAAACAGATGGCATGTCATAACATTCACCGTATGCTGTTGGGTATGGTTCGGAATTCAGGTTAAACTGTGGTTCCGTCTGGATGGAATAACCCAGATGTTAATGGGGTTAGTTCATAGATAATAGTTGTTTATATAAAGTTCGTGGTGGCACTACCGCGTTGTCTAAAAGGTGACGTTAACTGCAATATATGCATGTTTCAGTGCCTTGGCAACGTAAACGTAGCTAAAGTAAAATAAATTAAATACCTAAAACCCGGCACCTACGGTACCCAATACTTATGCCACATATGTAGATGGGAGGTGGGGTAGAAAGGACACTGTAGTACTCTACATCAAACCCTTTAGAAACGCAATTTCTTGTCCCGGTACCAAACCTTTGTGAGAATATGTTTGATAATTAATAGTGCGTTCAATAAGAAAAAGTACGTTTTAAAAATTATTACTGGTACCTTGGTAACGTAATTTTATACAGTGTGGACATAAAGTAAGAACTTCTATTAACTTTTTGTAGGCAACACTTGAAACTTCGGCTGGTGTTACAGTGAGGACCTAAAGTTTATGTAGTGCCAATAATGTAGTGGATAGGTCAATAACGAACCACCGGCTATATTACAAATATTAAACAGTACTAACAATATTAGTCATTTTTGGGTAGATTATTTTAGTTTTAAAAAACTTGCCTTATAAGAAAACGAACTATCTATTAATATATGCTACTAGGCGAGAAAATTGGAAAACATTATCTATTATTTCCTTGTTTTATTTTTCACTAAATACAATTTAAATAAATCTTGATAGTGGCTGTATGCACTTAAGAATATGGGTTATAAATAAACTTTGTATTTCGTACAAAATTTTTATTAAAACAAAGTCCTAGCAGAGCGCTTTCGATAAAACCATCACCAGTGCTCTTCGTCGTCAAGCCGGAGTCGTAGCAATTTGAGCTAAGATAATATGTAACAGTACACTAACAAACTTTCACATTATTAAAAAAAAAATAAAAGTAAAGCAACTGTAAACAATGTCACATTTTTCCTTTTAAATGGAGAATTTTAAAATTTAACGACACCAGTATACCATTTTTTGGAAGGGCGAATATGTTCGCCCTTTAACAAAATGGTATGAGGTTTTACAATTCCAAAGGAATAACAATTAGCTGTCAAATGGAGTTTTGTAGTTAAAATTTACTATATTTCATTCCTACTTCCATATTTGATAGTCCCAGGAAAATTAAACGGTAAAGGTTGGCAAATATCCTTCCTACCTAGGTGTAGGACTAAATAAAGATGATACAGAATGACTCTAAATAATCGTATTTGGTGTAAAAACAAACGTATTTTGGTAAATTTTACATGTTTATTTAAACAGTGGAAATAGCTTTAATCGTAGCAAAACGATTTCTTTATGCTTAAAATCTAAGCAGCAATTGTAGCTTTCTGTAAGCCATGATGAGATCCACTACCTTTAACTCTTTATGTACCTGTTTTTCGTTGGATTTCATTTTCTTTTTTGTTTTACAAAATTTCAAAATAATCACACATACATACTTCTTTCAATTTCGTCTCGATAGCATAGTGGACAAAGTATTTGCTTGTCACGCAGGCGACTCGTGTTCGATTTCCAGCAGGGAATGTTAGGTAGTAGTTATTTAAAATAACGTCCATGGTAGCATTATCGCAATGTCTTAAGTATGTGGACAACGCTGATCGAGTGGGAAAATCAAAAACCTAAAAAGATATTCAAATTGTTTTTAAATAAAAGACTGATACAAAAATCTAAACCATTGCTGAGAACGCCCAAATAGTCCTATTAAAAAAAATAATAGGGATTGAGATTTCTAATAGTTGTAAAAAGATTGAATGTCTGGACTTAATATCTTGGATCTTAACCAATTTGCAAAGTTGTTAATTTTTTCAGACAAAACTGGATTGCAAAATTATTTTACATAAACTATAGAAACATATTTTACAAGATTTGGCATAATTTTTTTCTTGGTCGAATATGAACGACCTTAGAGACATCTGAAGGGTTTAAGGAATCACGCGAACACTACACTTTTTTGCCTTTTTATATTTATAGCTATTTTGCAACAAATATATTTGTCGTTTTTTACTTATCCCATCTTGTAAGAAATTTCATTATACAACTTTTCTCTTTTCACCATTTTTTGCACTATTACCAGTAGTACTTATAAAATTATAAGCGATTAAATTAGTAAAAAAACACTTTTTTGCTATTTTTTATATTTTTTTCCTTTACCAAATTTTATGGAATTCTCTAAAAGGAAGTATATTTTAATTCTTGTTATATATGACGGTGTCAAATACTAAAATCTGTCATTTCCCGAAATGACTAGTCAGTACATGTATTGCCGGCAAAGAGCATAATAGCCTAACTATAACAGTGATTGACTAACGATTTAGTTATTTTCCGTAACACCTGAATATATTTTAGAAAAACAGCGTAATACTCAAATTTAATTCGTTATTTGTTCATTTAATATAGGATATGACAAAGTGCAGTGTTTACCGCTAACATCTTTTCCAAGGGTTTTCATCAAAAACACGCCTGCCACTTTCTATATCCAACAATTAATGTTTTATTTACAAATAAGGCTAGGTCCATATGCAATATATGTTATAAAATGGAACAAGCTAGTAGTTAAGTTAGATATTTCGACTAAACCAGAGGCTAGAAAATTTGGTCTTTCATATTTTTCAAAACAAAACTAGTTAAATACCATGATATAGTTTAGTTGCTTCAGTGTACACTAGCTATAAATAACTACGAATGAAAATTGATTGCAGCTGTGTGCACGTAAAAATGTTAAAAATGAAAAAAATTGTATTTCTTGCAAAATTTATATTAAAACAAATATCCTAGCAAAGTGCTTAAAACCATCATCAGTGCTATCTGCAAAAAAGAATTAAGCAATAAAAGCAAATTAAAAAATGTTTAAATATTTTAAGGAACTGGTATTGTTAGAAAGTTTTTTATAAATTTAAAAAGTAAATTAAAGCATTAAAGATAACAAATCTTAATAAAGTTGCAAAATTAGTAAACTTGATTTAACGAAAACAGAAAAAGTTTTAAACTGATTTTGTTTAGTAATTGGAGCATATGTAAAACAGGACATCGACAAACTTATTACATTATTAAATTAAAAATTAAAAGTAAGATTGTAAATAAAATCTCACATTTTCACCTTTAAAAAGGTGAATTTTAAAAACTTAAACTACACTAAAATACCGTTTTGTTAAAAAAATGAACATGTATCTATGTGAGGTTAAAAAACCAGTAAAGTTTAAATAAGGATAGACAAGTAATGTAAAAGACAGAAAAGGATGTACTACTTCAAAGTTAGTTGGAATGTAGTTACTGTTAAAAAGATCTAAGCATTTTACATTAATGTTTAACTAGATTGTTATTTGAAAATTAAAAATTAAAATATTTTGATAAAAGAACTTTTACTGAAATTAAAAGATTTTTCTTTTAACTTTGGCAATTAAATTGTTGTTAACTGGGAAAGAATAACTACTCCCCCCTACATCCCCTAGATCTAACCAAAGCAGCCCACATTGGGAGGAAAAATTGCAAACAAAGGGTTAACAAAGTTAAAAAGGAAGTGGATACGTTGTTTTATAGGGGTTATTCTGGTTAAAAAGGTGAATATAGTGGAAAAGGAGGATTGTGAAGCTGTTTGAGGCCCTCGAGAATAGAGGGAAGCGAAGTGTAGCAAATAAGAATAAGATTTGTAATTTGAAAAACCGGTATATTGAAAAGAAGTAAGTGTTTTAGCTCATAAACTGCTATTACTTAGGTAAAGGAAACATTAATATTGGTATGTTATATGAAAGGCATAAATAAGTAAGTTTGTTTGACTAAAGAGATTGTGTTCAGTTGAATAAAAGTTTATAAGTAATAAAAAAAATTATTGTTTAAATTGTTAATAAAAATCGAAAGCTATTTATTCTGTGTAATCAAAGAGAAAGAGAGAATAAATAACTACGACTGCAGTGCAAAATGACCCTAACCTAACCACGTACTTGTCATATTTTTTATGACGTAAAGTTCTATCTGGCTTTACCGCAATATCATAAAATAACATTTGCTCGAGTAAGATGACGGTTGCAATATCACGTAAAACATTATATTAGAATATTATTTTTATGTTGATTTGTGATAAAAAATATTTTTGTTTATTTAGTGGTTTTAATTTTAATTATATAACACATATTTGAAAATCACGACTACTTTTTTTTTAATTTTAATAATTGTTGGAATATAGTTTACCTGAATTTCGGTCTATTATCTTTAAATCTTTGAAGGTTATTAAAGGAAATAGATTTTTTTTTAATTTTAACAAGCTATAATTGAGAAACAAATTTTCGTAGAGCAAAACCACATATTAAAAAAATATTTTTCACTACAGAATCCATTGCCTAATTTATTACCAACCTTTAAGTAACACCCTGTATAAAACTAAATGGAATAAAGTGAGTTAAATAGCTTGGTAAATTTAAAAGAAAAAGCATTTTATAGTCGGAATAAAACGATTAAAATGAATTAAATTAAAATCCAGCAAAATTCTTGCAGAAAAGGAATGCTCATAGACGTTGATTTTTAATTTTAAGATTTTTTTCACATAAAATTAAAATGTACAGAGTGAACCACTAGTATCTTAATTTTTTATCCAAAAAAATTTTTAAGGCAACTTTCAATGCTAAATTTTTAGGTAAAAATATAAACATTAAACGATGATGTTTATAGTGTAAAAACAGTTAAATTTGTTTTGGTATAAAAAGCATGTTTAATTCTAAAAAATATACTTAGTTTTTTCTTTAAAATTAAAAAAATTGCCATATACAAAAAAAGTTATTTCGAAAAGCATGAGCTTTTATAATAAAAATATATATTTATTTTATTATATTTTAAAAACGACGAATTAAAAAAAAAAGACGTTTAAAATTAACTCTTATGTGTGCCCTTCGCTATTTATCTTTGTAACAACATTTTTAAGTATTAGCTTAGTTAAAATTACATTTTTATAAAATATTGTTTTGATATAAGGAAAAGTAAATAAAATTTAATCAAGTGCCTTAGGGACAATCGATTGGGATAACAACTCTAAAAGATATAAAAATTTATGGCTTTGCGGCAAATTTAATAGGTCAGGAGAAAATATGAATTGGCTAGACAATGTATCTTCTTACAATTTTATGTGTCCGGTGGATTTTCTTTATAGCTGCGAAATTTAATTCTATTATATTTGACGACCGTTTATGTTTTAGCTAACGACTATATAAACATAGCGATATTTGAAAATAGCGACAGTTTAAAAGTGTTTTTTTTTTTAACTTTTACATGGTTTAAACCCATTAGGGTTTTTTCTAAGAAAGACATAGGGATGTACATAAAGGTAATTTTGATTAAAAATATTATAATTTTTTTAAATAGACAGTCCAAATTATAGAATGAGGAAGTTTCAGTTGCCAACGTTTAAGTTAGTAAAATTTTAAAATAATAATACCGAATGAAAAAAAATATATACCCCACTAAACAATAACAAAAATAGTAATGAATTTTAAACGTTTAATTTAAAAAGATGAACTGTTAGGTAATAATTATGTTTGGGTACACTACACCTGTCAAATTTAATCTGTGCAGACAAAAACGTTAAAAAAAAGTAATCTGTAGGTCTCTTTTACCTTTCGGACAGCCCACAACGGTTTGTGAAGCCGAAGTACTATTTATTTTCCAGACCCACAGTCTCCGTCGTAAAAAATCGTTTTTTTTTTAATATAACTCAAAGACTATTTATTTAAAAAAATATATTTTTAGTTAAAATTATTGACCTTACAAAACCACGTAATTTTTATTTTATAAGTTTTTTGTAGTTTTTAAGATATTGCCGATTTATATTTAAAATAAAAACAAAAATATCTCAATAGCTAAAAGAGCTACAAAAAATATATAAAACAAAAAATATGCCCTTTAATATGCTTCATAAAAAAGGTTTAATACACATTTTTAATAAAATAAAAAATAAAGATATAAGCAAAACGGTGATTTAGCCTAAAAACAATACTTTTTGGTACAACTAAGTATACCAACTTGAAACCATTTAAAATTATTTTAAAATGTTCTATTCATTTAATGAAACAAACTAATACACATGTGCCTCGAAGCAATAGGAGGAAGGAGATAAGATGGTGGCACGGATATTTTGTTTTTTTTTTGGTAAAATAAGTGTACCCTTTCTGATCTTATTAAAAATTTACATCAAAGAAAATTTAAACTCTAATTTATAGAAAAAAAAAATAAGTGCCTCCTCTATCTGGGGGTTCTATACCTGGCAGGAGGCATAACATTTATTATGTCTGTAGCTCATCGTTTAAATATTTGTATTATCGATTTAAATAATAATATTAATAATTTATAAAAAGAGTTACTTGTTCAGTTAATGATATTTTTAACAGCAAAAAATAAAAAATAAAAAAATTTATAATTTATTTAGCGTTAAACTTTTAAAACATTTCTCTTATTAAGCTATCTACTTCTTCTAGACTTAAAGCCTTTTTTATTTAAATTATTGTTTTTCCTTATTTATTAATTACTTTAAAATATAAATAAATTAAAGTTTAAATTGAAAAAAAATATGTGCTACATTCTGTGTGGGTGCAGGACGCTTGCCATTTCTCTATGTCCTATGTTGCTATTATTTGTATTATTTGACTGTTAGCCTAGAAGAAAAAGATAGCTTAATAAAAGAAATATATAGAAAAATAAGAGTTTAACGCTAAATAAACCATTATTTTTTTTTTTGATGTGTAAAATATTATTAAAACTTTCTCCAGATCATACCGAACGAGTAAATATCTTTATAAATTATCAATATTAATATTTAAATCAATAATAAAAATATTTAAACGATGAGCTATACACATAGTAGCATAGGAGATCTAGAAATGTTAACCGTCCTACCAGGTATATAACTTCCAGATAGAGAAGGAACTATTTTTTTATAAAATAGAGTTAAAATTTTCATTTAGTTAAAGTTTTAAGTGGATGGAATAGTTATTGAACCTAAAAAATTAATAAATAAAATATCTGTGCCCCCATGTTATCCTCATTGCCTCGAGGCATATGTGTATTAGTTGGTTTTACTCAATAAATATGACATTTTAAAATAATTTTTAAATGTATCGAAGCTGGTTTACTTACTTGTACCAAAAAATATTGTTATAGCGAAATTTTTGGTTAAAATAACTTTTTACTTATATCTCCTTCATAACTTTTGTTTATTAAAAATGTGTAAATTACCTTTTTTATGAAAAAGCCCTTTTTTGTTTTATACGTTTTTTTTTTTTTTTTTAGTTTTTGAGATGTTTGCGTTTTTATTTTAAATTTAAATCGGTAATATTTCAAAAACTAAAAAAGCTACAAAAAAAATTATAAACAAAAGTAACTTAGTTTAGTAAGACCATTAATTTTAATTTTGTACTCTTTTCCTAAAATCAATAGTTTTAAAGTTACATTAAAAAAATATATATTTTTATCGATTTTTTTCTAGGTAAAAAAAATGCAATTTGATCCCGCAGGGCTAAGGCAGCAGTGCGGCTTTGAATTGACTACATATAGTTCATAGTAATATTAAAAAAATGTTTTATGCGTATTTCTAATAGGCCAGCTTTTTTGCGGTGGCCTCCAGGACTACAGGTATTAAAGCCGGTTCACCCGTGTTACTGACCACTATGCTACTGAGAAGGGCTACACAAGCTGTAACAATTATACCCAAAGATAATTATTGTTCCGTTTTTTCTATTTTGTAAATTCTTTCTGGTCGATATTTGCCGAGGGTATGTAAAGGATACAAAAAAATAAAATAAAAAATAAATCTACTCACCTTGATATTTAAAGGTACATACATTTTTAACGGTATTTTTAATTCAAACAGATCGGATTTTAACACGTTTTTTTTCGTTTGTTGAAAATGTCAATAAACAATTGTTTATATAAATCACATTTATAAAACAATTTTTAAATATTTTAGTGTAAGGCTCATTAAAAAGTATTTTAAAGAGGAGCAAAGTGCAATCTTAATGTAACTTAGAGTAATAATATTATTTTTATTCTAATACAAAATGTTCTTTAAAAGTTTACGAAATTATAAAATAAAATGTAAATGTTTTTGGTCAAACAAATGAGTAATATAATTGAATGTGTTTGAAATGTTCTAGTAAGGTTAGAGGTAAGACTTTATTTAAGCATGCATTATTTACAAATCAAATTGTTGTATTGTGGTAATAATTTTAATATTTTTCAAAGCATCACTACCATAGTTGGTGTTTAATTTTCTTAAGACATCCTTGGATTTATATTTATTTCATAGGTAGGTATTAAAGTATTGAACGAAACAAACTTAATGGGATTTTTTGTTAATGTCTTTACTAGCTGTTTAAATGTAATTAAACGGTTTAGTTCGCTAAAGCAAACAAATTTTTACCTATCTGTTTCACCCTTTGTACTATGTTCTTGTTTGAAACAAAATGAGATTAGTTTCCACTTTTTTTCTTGTTACTATAAAAAACATTATAAAAGTTGATATTTTACATATTTAAGCTGCTTCCCTTTTTTTTAATTTAACCTTTTTTTTTTGTTTTTAATCTGTAACTAAAAAGCATTTTAAACCAACAAGGCCTAACATAACAATATTTTTTACCTAAAAATAAAATTATTTACTTTGAAGACCGTTACTAACAACTAGTTGTTTACTTTTAGTTTTAATAAAGAGTAAAAAGGTATATTTTATTTTTTAGGCGATTCATACAATAGAAAAAGTTTTTATTATTATTATTATTATTTTGTTTTTACTCTGTTTACGAATAATGCAGCATCAATACAAAACAAAGAACACTACAATTAATTAGGCATTTTATGGGTATTTTTTAACAATACTGGTACATCGGTGCTGATTTTAATAAATTTTTGCACAGAGGTACAGAGTCAACAATGTCAACACGACCAAAAATGACGCCTGCGTCGTTATTCCTTAAGCGTCGCGATGCTTTCAATTTTTGCCTGGCGTGCCTTAAGTTTTTTTTTTTTAATTATCTCTGTACAGAATGAATTTACGAAAACACAGTTTATGTCATTTAATTCCCAATTCATTCTAACAGGTTTTTTAAATCTTTAAACAGTCCACGAAGGCTGAGAAGTATTAAGGTACGGTGGGTGTCTTAACAGGAGTAAATACAAAGGTCTGTTATTCACGTGGAAATTTTAATTTAATATTTTTTACCTAAATTATACATCATAGTATATGCGGTTAAATATTTAATAAAATCCCGATAAAATTACTATATAAAAAAATATATTGACCAGTGCATAAAATTTTATAAGAAATCGCTATATTTGTCACTACGACATAATATTATGTTTGAGCCTTGTATATATACCTACTATTAAAAAACTATTTATTATTTTGTTTTTTTATAACACTGTGATTTAAAGCAAAATAGAAATGGCTATATTTCCGATAGCGAGTAGATATCCTAAATAATATCAACATTTTTCATCTCCTAATTTTATCCCATTTTTTGTCATCAAGTGGATCTTTTTGGCCTAAACAACCAGTTTCTTATGGCATTTTAAAATATTTAATATATTATAATAATAATATATAATAATTTAAAATAATATAACAAGTTATTGTCTACACCGATTGCTTGTACCACACACGATATACAGGGTGTTGTTTACGATACAGAGACATCCTCCAGCATTTTTTGAAATTAATTTTTTTAGAACAGAGAAAAAAAAATAAAAGTGCATCTTAAATAATTTGTAATGGTCGGTATTGTAACAGTTGGTACATAAATTCATGCTTTTAATTTTTTAAAGGCAAAATAAACAGTGGCGTGCGCAAAATCAAATTTGGAATAGTGGGGGAGGTTTGGATGCTGCAAAAGCTCTTTTTAGAGAGTTTTTAATTTAAAAAAAATAACTTATTTTAACATAAAAAGTATGATTGGCCATTATTTATAGTTCTAAAGAAGAGGGGTTTAGCCCCTAAATTCTGTGTATGCCCCTTAAATGCATTCAATAATTTTTACATTTTCTTGTTTTTGTCCAATAACCTTATTTAGAGAATTTCGAAAACCACAAAATTTAATTTTGTCGTAAATGTTTTTTTTTAACAAAAATGCAATGTTTTTTACTATTAAAGTGTGGTATCGTTAAAGAAGAAATTTAAAAAGCTATTTTAATATCGAAAAATTAAAGATGGCCGGCATATAAAAATCGAAAGTTTTGACTAAGTAACTAAAAAACAAAGGACGATTGGAGAAAAAAAATGGGTAGTAAAATATTTGTCTTCAAAAAGTGTCCAAGAATGTCATAGTGGATATAAAATGTGTTAAAAATAAAACAAATGAATCATAGGCAAAAATTAAAATCGACGATTTTTACTTTATTGATTATATCTTTAGATATAAACCTTTAAGGAAAAACTTAACTGCACAGTCAAAATCAGCATTAAATCCCCCAAAACTTTTACCATTTTAACATTTATTTATTTTGTGTAGTAAATGAGATATCAATTCTCGTAAGCCGCATTTGGGACACACTGTAGATGAATATTTATGACACCACTTTATAGCACCTAAAAACAATTTTTAAATAACCTAACATATCGTCAAAATGTTTTAACTAAAAATGACTTTTTATTTTAAATTTAAACAAAAAAAAATATACCAGTTTTTATTTAACAAATTGCACTATTTAAGCTCGTTAACAGTTCGTAACCTATGAATTCTTAAGCACCATTTAATGTACATATTATAAAACTAAATAAAAATATGATTTCTTTAGCAACTTTTAATAGGAGAAAATCACGAAATAGGTAACTTTTATTTATTACAAACAGACCATTTAGTATACTAAGCTACATGCAAGTTATTAGGTAACTTTATTTATGTCAATGTACTGCTAACAGAGTAATTTTACAAAGTTTCCTAATACGCTGAAAGTCATGTTTTATTTAACTTAAAATAAATAAATGGATATATTTTCTGATTTATTAAAAAATGTAAAGTACGACAAGTTTATCTGTAGCTACAAAAAGAATGCGAGCAAAAAATTTTTGTGGTATAACAATTTATCAAATACATAAAATTTTAATCACCGTATAAAATTATTTACTATTATAATTTCAGTAATTTATATAAAACATAGTTCTATTTAACCAGGTATTAGTTTGAAATTTAAAAATGTAAAACAAAAACATTTTTTTATTAAAGTACTTCTAACCGAAAAATAAGGCAACAACTTGTCTGTCGAAATACAGGGGGGCTAAAGGGTTTTTTTTGATAGGTTGAAATGTTGTACGATTGAAAAGCTAAAAAAGTAATAGTTAATCGAACTGAGTCATTGCTCAAAGATGTTTGATTAAAAGGGCAGTGGAGATAACTAGGAAGAGAATAATTGTGTTATATAAATAAAGGGGTTCGCCGTTCGGATTTAGGGTGACCTAAAACTTTGAATTTTTAATTTTTCAATTGTTATTGACCAATGATTGAAATATACACGAGGGTAAAACCCTTTATTTTAAACATGACCCTGAAGTAGTTCCAACCTTTATAGGGTTGCGAGGAAACAAAAACCCAAAGTTAAATTTCAGACTAAACAAATCTACTAAATTTATTCAATATATTTCGGGAGTAAAGGGGGTCTGTAAAAAATTTCCCCCAAAAGATCTTAACAAAAACAACCCTCGGTTCTGTATTCCTGGCGAAAAAAGGAGTACTTATTTATATAATTCGAAAAACAAGATCGAAGATTTTCAATTTATTTTTGAACCATAAAAAGTTTTATTTTTGGAAAAAGTGGTTCCATCTTTAAAAAAATTTTTGCAAACAAGTAAGGACATCAAATTTCCATTTTCCGTGAAACTTTGAGGTTGCATGTTAAAAAAAATGGATTTTTATTCGAAAATGTCAAAATAAGCGTAAAATATTAGCGGAAAGGCCTAATATATTGCACTGGCTAAAATATATTATGCCATAAAATAAAAGATTAGGTCGAATTAATTTTTACATTTTCAAAATGGATGGACAAAAAAACTTAATGCTAAAAAATTGTGGGAAAAAAGGCATAATTTTTTTTGGAGTCCATAAAAATTATTTTAAAGGGTAAAAATAGGTAAAACAAAGTTCTTGTTTTTGTTATTTTCCAAAGTTTGTTTTTCGATTTTAACCAACTAAAATTGGTAGAAAATTTAATTAACTAGGGGTTTGGGGAAATTGTGATAAAATTATTTTTTAACAGTTTTATCATAGTCTGCTTATTAAAAATGGGTTTTTGTATTTTAAAAAATTAGTTTTTTTGTTTTTAAAAGTTGAAAATTGGTGATAAGGACAAAGAATAAAGGAAAATTTCAACATAATGGTACTGAAAAATTACTTCCCAATTTTTTTCCAAGAAAACAGCGTTTAAATTTTGTCTAAATTTTTGCACTATCATTATGTCCAGGGATAGAGTTCCCAATTAAATTCTTTTTTAAAAAAGGATATAGGCAAAATTTCCAAGAAATTTTAGTTTTATAAAATTTCGTTATTTATTAAATTAGCCTTTACTAAATAAAATTTCTATTCCCTGAATGCAACAACGAAACCAAAATTTGGTGTTTTGAGTTATCTACATTTTTTAAAAGATAATTATTTTTTTTAAAAGTTGATAGATAAAAAAATTTAAATTATTTTTTTAAAATGTGTTTTTTTTGCAATTGGAATGTATCACTAATAATATTTTTTGATTTTCTCAAATGACCAAAACAAAGTTACCCAGTTGTTGCTTTAGCCGACGATATGTGGTACTACTAATATTTGTAGGGATAAAACATGATTCCCTCTAGGAATTGAATTGTTTTAACTTATCCAGGTCAAAACCTCCCAGTAATGAAAAAATTATGTGGTGGACAACTTTTAGGCAATCTCACACTTTAAGAACACCCCCTTATATGTGTAATAAACCCCATTGAAATGAATAAATTAAGAATTCATTAGAGATAATACATCAGGGGACTTTTGCATCTCTAAATTAAAGGGCTTTTGGGTGAAAAGCCCCAGTGACAGCAGTCGATTGGAAAGTTTGCCGACATGTCATCGACATAGAAAATGGTTTTGGGAAAGTGATTATATGATGGAGGACTTGAACCCATTATATACAGGTTGGGACTGATACCGATGACAGTGATAGGATAAATAATATGAAAGTAAGGGTTGAAGATGATGAATAAAGTAAAAAAATGATTTTTTTATTTTTTTTTTTTGTTTCAAAACTATAATTCATTCCTTTATATTAATAGGGGCCTAAGCTGAAAAATCATTAAATCAATTAATCATGAAGCATTTTCCCATGTGAAATGAAAAAAGGCATATTGTAAAAGTATTTTGCACTTTCAATAAATAGTTTCCTACTTAAAACATAATGCAAGATGTCTTTATCTTATTAATATAACTATAAATGTTTGTGTGTCCTAGTTAAATTTAAAAAACAAATAATGTATTGTATAGTGTATATCAAATTACACTGGTCAACATTTGACCCACGCGGGAACGCGGGAGGCGATTAGGTGCTACTAGGGTCTTTAGGGTCGCTGATTTTATGAAGGCTCTTAACCTCCACATGGGTTTAAGGTCATTTAAAGGGCAAGGGAAAAAAAAAATCGAAAAAAACTGGAAAATTAGGGAAAATTTTTTTGAGGTGCAAAAGAATCTGGCGTTTAATTACATCTATTCTAGGGTCATTCAGGGTTATTTTTAAGGTTATTTTAAAGTGTTTATAGGGGGTATAAATGTTAAGACGATTCGAAATGAAAAATTGTACGTATGTTTTCAGTTCCGGGGAAACGGAATCTGAGTCAGTTAGTTTATAAGATCAGGTTCCAGGTCATTAAAAAGGGCAAGCGGAGAAAAAAGCATAGGAAAAAAGAGAAAAAATGTATGCATATAGATGGATCCAAAGTGTAGTTAAACGCCAATTGGATTTACGCCTCAAAAAATTTTCACATGAATTTTTTCCCGATTTTTTCCCATGGTTTTTGTTTAGACCTTTAAATGATTAAATAAAATGGGAAAAAACTCTCATCAATCAGTGACCCTAGTAGTTCCTAACCTCTTGCGGCGTTTCCGCGTGGATCAAATGTTGACCAGTGTTAATATGCTAGAGCTATAACTACTCTACTACTACTATTTATAATCATATTTTTTAATTATTTGGTAGTAGATATCATTACAATAGAATCCACCAAAACATCTTTCACACAAGCGCCTCGGCTTCGATTCCCGGCCGAGGAGGCATATTAAGGTAGTACTTATTTATATAATTTTCGTAATGACACTACAGCGATGTCTAAGATATTTAAAAAATATATATTTTTTGAGTACTCTTAAACTATAATTTTAGCAAAATTGTTTATTGAAAAATCGTAAGGATACTTTTTTTAAGCAAAAGAATTTTTTATATTGTTAAACAATTGTTGAGAAATGCCTAAATATCAATTTCATTAAAAAAAAATTTTTTATATTGTAAAAATTGGCTAAGATGCCCTAGAATATAATCTATTAAAAAAGCAACAAATTTAAATAAGTCCTAGTATAAATAAAAAGCCATTTAGTGTCTAAGTTCCAGATTCTTAACTACCCAGTTTGCAAAATTATCAATTTTTCAAACAAAACCGAATTGCAAAATAATTGTGCAAAAATGGCATAATTGTTTCTTTTGGAGGTCCGCGGAAAAAATATAAGGGCTAAAAGTAAGATATAAACCACGCTTTTTTTGTTTATTGTTATTTTCCAACAAGCATTATGCATTTTGCGATTTTTAACCAACTAAATCTGGTAGAAAATTTAATTATAAATAGGGTTATGAGCGATTAAAGTAGATAAAATTCATTTTATTAATTTTTTTTTATACTTTTGCTTTATTTAAGAAATGTTTCTGATCTTTCTAAAATAATTAGTTTTATTTGACTTTTCATTAAATTTAGTTTTGAAAATTTGGGAAATAAGTATGAACTAAAAACAATATTTATTTCAAAGCGAATAATTTACTGAAATATATTTTTTGTAGTATTATTTTGACTAAAACAAGTAACAAAACATGCTTCAACCTTTTTTTCTAAAATTTTTTGGTAATATATTAAATGATACCAGGGTTATAGTATAAACCACATATTAAATTTTGCTTTATTTATAGTAAATATCCCCAAGGATATTTACAAAAAAGGCAAAATATTCCAAAAATTTTAGTTTTAATGTAAATTAAAAATATGTTTTAGTTAATTAAAACTCATTTACTAAATAATATTACTAATATCTGTTTAACAAAAGTTATAGTTTGTCACTAAGTATACCATTATTATCATAAACGGCTAAAACAATGTTTCATATATTTTTTTTTTTTTTTTAATATTAAAGTATGCACTTTTAACATAAATTTAAAGAATTTGAATGCTGCCACGCTGTTGTAGCGACCGTAATTATTTTTAAAAAGCATAAAACATACTTTCCTTTTATGGCAGATCTAGAGATTCTGTATGGGATTAAGGGCTTCGTAATTTAAGAAACTTAAAGCGTATAATTACTAGTGTAAATTATGTTTTATTCTTTAAAAACTGTATGCTTAAAAAATAATTGCTTCCTACTCGAATATATCTTTTTGATCTATTATCATGATTAACATTGTCGGAAACTGGTTTTAAAATACTAAAATAAAATTTCAGCTTTTAAAAATTAAATAATATTTTTCGAAGCCTTTTAACTATTTTTTGCAGAAAACACCTGCTCGACTAGACTAATGGTTATCTACTTGGGTTTACTAACAGAACCGGAGAATAGGTGAAACACATAAAAATCCGGCATCTTTGGTACCTGGTACTTAGGCTTTATAGAAACCTTTGTAGGCTATCACAAAAATAAAAATATTTAAGTCACTGTAAAATATAGACAGTCACCAGTTTTTTTTTTTACTTTATAAATAGTTGGTATTTTCGGTAAAAGTATTTTTTTTAGGAATCCTGTGTAACATTGGTTCCACCTAATGCGAAGCTGTACCAATAGTTGTTTATATAAAAATATATCTTTAAATGCCTGTAGAGTTTTTCATATGAAATTTTTCTTATTTACAAGAGTTTTTAAAAATTATTTATGATATTTATTGATGTACTGTCCTGCGTTTTAAAATAAGGAAAATGGTAAATTTCTTGCGTAGGTATTTGTCTACTTTTGTATAATAAACAGAATAGTATGACTAAAAAGATTTGTATTAGTTTTATCTTTACCTTTAATTAAATTTAGTTTTGCAAATGTAAGAAAAAACTATAAATTAAAAACAGTTTTCATTTAAAACCGAATAATTTACTAAAATATATTTTCTGTAGTGTTATTTTGACTAAAACAAGTAACGAAACATGCTTTAACTTTTTTTTTCTAAATTATTGGTAATATGTTAAACAATACCAGGGTTACAGTATAAACCACATATTGCATTTTGTTTTAATATAGTAGATATCCACAAAAAACAAAATATTTCAAAATTATCTTAGTCTAACTGTAAATTAAAAAAATAAGATTTTTTAGTTGATCAAAACCATTACTAAATAAATTATAATATTGCTTACAAAAATTATAGTTTGTCACTAAGTATACGTATAATTTATGAACGGCTAAAACATGTTTTATAATTTAAATTTTTAAAATATATTAAAGTATGCACTTTTAACATAAATTTAAAAAACTTGTATGCCGACACAGTGTTGTAGAGACCGTAATTATTTTTAAAAAGACTGAAACATATTTTGCTTTTATGGCAGATCTAGAGATTTTGTATGAAATTAAGGGCTTTGTAATTTTAAGAAAACTAGCAGCATATAAAAATTACTGTAAATTATTTTTTATTTCTATAAAACTGTACGCTCAAAGAATAATTGATTTTAACTCAAATATATCTGACTAATATAATATCATGATCGTCAAAACTGGGATTAAAATACTAAAATAAAATTTAAGCTTTTAAAAATTAAATAATTTTAACGCGAAATACGTTGAAAATTAAAATGTCAGAAATATAATCTATTTTCGAAATTATTGTAAAGTAATTTACTCTAAGTGTGTTGTGAAATAAAAAATAAATGTAGCATGTTCACATTCATTACTAAATCGCAATCGACTTCGGATAAAACAATTTGTAGAGAAAAAGAAAAATGAATTAGTAAAACGGAATCAATTATTATCAGAGAGGGTATCAGGGTTTGCAATAAATCTGTTGAAGCATCTCTTATTAATCGAGTGGTGTATTTCAATCGAAGCGGGATGTTTTCCCGAAAGACTGTTAGAAATTAATGTGTGGCTACCCTGCGGGTAGTGATACGCAGTGGTTTAAAATTAAACCGTTGTGCAAAAAATAACATTTGTAATAAGAAATATTATCTTTTTAGGTTTAAAAAAATAGCTTTTATATTTAATTTTTTTTAGTGAAGCAAAATGTCTTATCGAAAAAAGCAATGAAATATTCTTTTTAAACATTTAGAAAGAATACTTTTAAAAAGATGCTCTGAAATTTTAAATAAGAGTTTATATGGATAGGTAGCCTAATTTAAACATTTTAAAATGCAAAGCCAATAACACAGAGAAAAAGTATTAAAGGAAATTGTCACGTCGTCAAAATCCAAGCGAACTAAGACCAAAAAAGTCGGTTAGCTGAAGATTCAGCATCTTTTCTACCTTTACAAAGAAAAAGGTTTTATTTTACCTATTAGTTTACAATTTTTTCAATTAATAAAAAAGTTAGTATCAAGCAACTAAATTTTAAATTTGAGGAATTTCAAAACTTATTTATTACTTTATAAGGGATCTTATTTACGCTAAACAGTAATTAAAAGTATCTATTTACGTGGATTTTCCCTAATAAAAGTAAATCGTGACATTTAATATCATATATTTATTAAAAAACAAAATAATTATCTTTATAACTTGGAAATTGTTCTGCCTAGTAGGTCGTTTTATTTTTACAATTGAATATTGTTGTTCTATTCAAGTTTTTAAGTTAATTATATTATAAAAATGTATCTAAGTGATATGTGTAAATTAGAAAAACCATAAAAACCTACCTAACCTATTATAATATTTACACCATAAAATAAATTTTAAAAACAAGTTATCTTGTAAGTCATTATATTTGGTTTTTTTTCTTATGTAGATAACCTAATACATAATCTTAGTATCAAAGAAACATAATTTATAAACCTAGAGATTTAATGTTATTTTAGTGTACTTTCTGTAAAACACAAGTTTTTCCAATAAGACATTTTTTGGGATTGTTTTAACAAAAAATTGTGAATATTTTAGAAAACTATTTTTGACAAGACCAATAATGCATTGATCAAATGTATGGGGCACAAATAGATGATGCAGTTACTATTTTTTTTTCTAGGAATCCTTCATTGCTAAAAAAATAGTAATACCTAAGAAATAATATTTACTTTTTTTTATAAAGATTTTACGATTAATAGAGACTTTTATTTTGTTTTAATTTATTTTTACACGACGCTTTTGGTAATAGTGATGTTTCTATTATGTACTAGTATTATTCTTAAGATTATTCTGGAGCAGATAATATTGATCTGATGGATGCAGTTCTGTAAAGATCTTGAGCAATTTACAAACTCCTACTTTAGTCGAGGCAATGAAGCAAAAAAGTTTTCGATTTTTTTTCCGCAGGTCGGATCGAAATGCGGTTTTTTGCATTTCCTTGCAAAAATTATTTGTTAGATTCCCCCGTAATATCCGGGATATACAAACCGGAAATTGCATTGCTGCAGCTGAAAATGCATTTAAAAAATGCATTTTCTGAGACGTATTTTGGAAGATTTGATAACTCAGAACGGGATTAAGTCGAGTACCCGGGGGTTTTTAAGGTCGTTGATCACGATTATGATGTTCAAATTGACCCACAGCCGACCTGGAGCTCAGCAACGCCGATGAACGTAATCTCCGTGGGATTTTCCCAAAATTTATGAGGAAAAGGAGAGAGAAACTCGACGCCCGGGGGTTTTTAAGGTCGCTTAATTCAAATATGACATCGGCGAACACTTCCTGAACACCTGGTGCACCGTAACCTGGCCCTGAACATTATCTCTGTGGGAAGCGTGGAAGAAGGAAACTTGGTGCTCGGGTTTTTTTTGGGTCGCTGAATTCAAATGTGGTATGGGCGAATACCCCCGGACACCTGGTGCTGCGTAACCTGAACTTGGGCGTCATCCCCGAGAATTTTCTTGTCAAGATCGCCAAAAACAACGCAAAAATCATTATAGAGGCATTTTTTACGTAAAATTTGGATTAGGCGCCCCAAAAAACGCCCCTAAAATGATTTTCGGGCTGTTATTGGCGATCTTGTCAGGAAAATTCTCGGGGATGACGTCCACGTCCAGGTTCCGCAGCACCAGGTGTCTGGGGGGTATTCGCCCATTCCACATTTGAATTCAGCGTTCCAAAAAACCCTCGGACATCGAGTTTCCCTCCTTCCCTGCGTAAGTTTTGGGAGAGTCCCACGGAGATGACGTTTATCGGCGTTCCTGAGCTCCAGGTCGGCAGTGGGTCAATTTGAACATCATAATCGTAATCAGCGACCTCGAAAACCCCCGAAAATCCGATTGGAGTTAGTTTGACAGCAGAAACCTATTTGGCCTGATTTCAAAATCAAATTGGACCCGTCTTGGAAGAAGTTATTCGGGAAGATCAAATGATCTGGTACCAAAAGGAAGGTTGCCCCGCCCATAATGCCCGTATGGTTAGAGAGTACCTGGAAAATGCCTTTAACGGCAATATTATTGGCCCACGGTACCGGATACTTTGGCCATCCAGCTCACCTGATCTTTTACCGAATGACTTCTTTCTGTGGGGTCACTTAAAAACTAATTTACATTAATAAATTCATTTATAAAAGTGTAAAATTTAAGAAACTAAACCAGCTACAAAACGCTATTTTGTTAAAATGTAATAAAATTTTGCAATATTAACTTAGCAACGTTAGAAATGATTTTTATAATCGGTTGAGATATTGCTTAGCTGTTAATGGGAAGTTGTTAGAACATTTGAATTATTAATTTTTTGTGAAATTATCTATTATTTTTTAAAAGGTTATTGTTTTTATTTCATTTTATTTTTTTACGCCTAGTAAAATATTAAGAGTTTAGTTTTCTCTTTTTTCGGATCTATTTTCGATCTTCTAAGTTAAACATTTACAATTATTTATTGCGATGGCTTTGGACTCGAATTTACTGACAATACGTTTAATAGTTCAAATGGACTAGATAGGCTTGGTAAAAAAATTAATTAAAAATATTTCAGATGCTATTGGTTTAATTAAGTTCTAGTATAATAAAATATTTTTTTAATGATCGATAGTTATTAGTTAAACTTAATTGTTACATTAAATAAAAGGTTTAATAAAAAAAATAATGTTAACGTGTCTTTTACTTTAAATGTAATGATTGTCAGATTGAATGAAACGAAAAAAAAATTCCTTGTATTCCGCTGTACGTCAGATTTGACAAAGCCTTATAACAAATTGTTTGCTGGTGGCTGGGGTCTGTTTGGTTTTACCTGAACCGAAAATTTGGTGATTTTGCTAGAACCTTTAATTTAAGAAATTTAAATATGTATATTAGTAAGTGACGTTAGCCTTTTTCGAAATCCAGTTACATACTTTAAAGAAATTATCACAAAACTAGTTTTTGAATTGTAAATTGACTTCTTTGCAAAGCTATAGATATTTAGACATTTTTAAATATACATATAAGGTAGAACATGGAAAATATTTTTATCAATAATGTTAAACAAAGCAGGTAATGAAAACCAATGGTGTATATTAAGTTTTTGTTTTGGATAGTTAACACTTTAAAGATAACTTCTGAAGCGTAAACCTATAAAGCACAGAAATAGCGGTGCTAATACATTTATGGCTTGTTTATTTAGTTTATGTATATTTACTTTATATACTAGCTTGGTTTTGCTGCTTTTATATTTAAATAGTTTTTATTTACACAAAAACAAAATTTAAGGGTTTAAATTCAAATTTACATTTACTCCAACTTTTGCTGCATAGATTGAAGATAAGTAAGCAAAATATTCTGTGACAGTGTATGTGTCGCCACCTTTTGCATTCTTTGTAATATACGTTTTTGATTTAAAAATTACAAAGCAGTTGTTAGTAAACACTTAGAAGCGTTATGTCGTTTTCTTTTCGCTGCCGATCCTGCGCCTTTTGACAGCTTACTGCTAAAATTATTAAATAAGGATTTCCGATTTTGACCTTAAAAACTAAATATAATTATATTTGTATAATAATTTTAAATTCTTTTTCATTTCGAGTCTTATTAAGAAAACACCCAATTAATTTTAAAATTATTTAAGCATCACACTGTCCGTTTCAAATATTTTCATCCACTGTACAACACTAAATGTTTTGTACTCTCTCGCCGATTAATAGTTTTGTATGAACTGACAGAAATATTACTAAAGATAAAAAATATTGAGTGACAAAATAAATGAGAGTAAAAGGATTTTTGGCGTAGTTATGTCAAAAATTACAATAATTTTTTTTCCTATTTATTTTTTCTTTTAAATTTTATTGTAATTCTAAACAAATAATTAGTCAGTAACTAAAAGGTTTGCCTAACAATACAGAAATGTAAACGTATTTTAAAATAAAAAGCTTTTTAAAACCTTTATTGCATTAGAATCTTACTAATCCTTAATTCTTGTAGTACTTGTTGTTTTGATAAGTACCTTTTTTAAAATTCGAGGTTTATTTTTACCCATGGTAAGGAGTATATAAATAATGAATGAAAATTTTTGATCCTTGTTATACATAATAACAAAAATGTAGACTTTTCTAGGCATATAGGCTTCTTTATGAAAAGAAAAGATAATAATTACGAGGCCTCCAAATAAATGGATAACCCCGGGTTAACCATTTGATTACACGTGTTTCACCCTTTTTGGAAATAACCACACCGAATGTAGGCCGTAGACACCCTTGAAAATGAAGCAGTCGCCTTAAGAACAATCCTAATCTAATAAAACTGAACATTAGAAGCAACTATAGCCATCTCATAAAGAAATTCCAAAACAACCAATCTCAGTTCCGATAGGTTAAGTTGTTAATTGCGCCATGTAGGTGTATTACGCAAAATATTTAGAAGTTGCTTACACAATACACTTAATGATAGCTGGCTTGCAATTAGTTCACGAATATGTGAATTTCGAATGAGCCCTTTTGCCAATTTCAAGTAGGTGACATGCAGCACGACTAAAAAGGTAATTTTAAAAGGGTGGGAAACTCGGTATTTTCTCCCAAACTGCAATGTAATAAGTATTAATTTTAAACGTAATATTTTGTGACATTTTAAAATCTTAGATATATCCTCACCCTTAGGATGTTGGTTTTTGTTATCAATATGTACTGCCTTGGATATAATAAAGGAGAGCTAAATTAATGTGATAGACGCCAACCAAATAGTGAAAAGTTTAGAATGTTTTTATGATTTAGTAGAGCCCACGACCAGACGAAACGTCTTTGCTGTAACTGCTGATTTTTTAACAGGATCTTTCATGGCATTTGGTCGATTAGCTATTTCAAAAATTTCCTGGGATAGTTAAGCATTCCTTGTAACCGGTGGAAAATATCGGTCACCAAATTTAGCGCCTATAAGTAGTTGATATTAAAGATAAATTTTATGTATAGCAGTGATTCCGTTGACTTAAAATGCCTAATATTTTTTTAATTATTGGAGTGCTACGTACTTGTTTTTATGTTTTTATTATGCTTAAGTTACAGGTTCGTTTTAGTTATAAATAAATAACACAAAAAACTTATGTTGTGGGAAACATAGAAAAATGTGCAATTTTTTTATATTTACTTGTTGAGTATATTATTCGTAATGCCTTGTACATAATATGTCACTAACTCTTATTGTAAATCACTCTCCAAATTACTTTAATACACTAAATATGAAAAAAACGTTATTTCAGTATTTTATGAATATTTTTGTTGTTACATACGTTAAAATAAATAGTTCTTTCTAAGTTATCTTTAATTTAATTTTAACTCCGTGCAACCTGGAGAATTGTCTTAAAAACTTAAACCTAAAAAAATCATTATAAGGTTAAAATTGCAATTAAATAATGTAACCTAAAGTGTTTTGAATTTTCTTTTTGTATTTTAGTCATCTTAAGCTTGCTTATTTTTGCACACTTTTTTGGTGTATGATTTAAAACACCCTCTTGATTCTTTGCAGGCCGACAACCCTTAAAACATTTGTCTATTTTCTAAGGACCTATTTTCAAAGAAATTACTCAAATTACCATGTTTTATTTATGTTTTATTAAAGATTATAAGTAAAGCAGTATAATTTGGTTTTTTATATTTTCCAGTGGTGTATTTTTGGGCAGCCGTAAGTTAAAAAAGTGACCAGTGACCTTCAATTTTTTGTGGAAATATCAATAGGAATAGAATTTTAACATACTTCAATTTTCAGAACAATTCACCGATGCCGGTTTTCGATGTAGTTGCTGTCAAGGCCTTTGTTAATACTGTAAAAAAAAGCTTGTTCCACAAATCTAAAGTGGTTGAGGCAGCAGATAAAAATAAATCATGACAAACCGTCAATTGTGTACAATCTATCCCTATTTTACCTACTGTGTTTAAAGTTGTTACTATATTATACTCTAATTTTGAATAGTAAGAAAGCAAATTTTGAGCGTAAAAGTATTATTTCTAACATTTTATGGTTTTTAAACTTTTGATCTCTGGCGTTGTCTTAATTTTTTTTTCAAAACACAACAGCTAAGTTAAAGACTAACCTCTCACATTTTATGGTAGGTGAGTCTTAAATAAAAATACTGTATTCTAACAAAACTTAAATAACACAAGTATTTTTTGTAAAAACTATTATACATTTTAACTTAGATTACCTTAAATAAAGTGCATATTCTTATTTCAACAACTTAGTAGCCGATAAGTATTTAACCTAGTTGCTTACGAGTGCCATTAAATTTACTTTAAATAAATATTTTCTAATATTTTTATTTCGGCTTTATTTATAGACAAGGAAAGATTTCACAACTGATAGACTTTTCTTAGAGAACATTTTTTTTTTTTTTGCAAATGATAATGAGTTTTAAAATTTAGCAAATATGTTTTAAAAGGCAATAAAGAGTAACTTTTGACAACACACAAGCAATAGCGTATTACGCTTAACGGTTAGGTATTGGAATAAACTTACATTTTTTACAAAGTTAAAAAATATCGTACTAAAAAACATTTGTCAAATTTAAAAAAAGTAATACTTTTTGCTAGGAACTATTTTTGTTGGCAGGAAATTTGTAATAAAAAACTATTTGTTTTCCAAATCATTTTCTGATGCGGACGTGAACAATTCTAGTACTTGACAGGTTATAGCAGGATATAAAAAATAGTAATTATGCTGCATTAAATAAATTTATTAGAATAAAAAAACATATTTTACTCTTCTTAGTAATGCGAGATTTGTACATACAAAACATTCCTAACAAGGACAATCTTCTTTCCTAATGCAAGTGCCGTTAGATGCCCTTAAATAACCCGAAATACACGAGCATCTTCTTACACAGAGAGTTATACAATACGTACCAGGTCTTTGGGTTGGAGCTGGTACATTACAAGACGGTCAGCTAAGCATGGTGAAGCGCAAGTATTGACATATTCATTAACTTCACATATAATTTCGTCTTCACCTAAAATATTTTAATTATAATATTAAAATAACCAAAACATTTTAAATGATAATAAACAATATGGTGGGATTAAAAAAACGGATTTTACATTATCGAAATAAGCACTAAAAGAACCTTAAGTAAAGTTTAGAAATGGATAATAGTAATTCTTACCCCAAGAAGTCTACCCAATATTACTGTTATCAAATATCAAAAAACTTTTTAATTGCTTTTTTATTTTTATACCTAATGATAAGGGTTTTTAAGTTGAAGAGTTCGACAATAAGTAAGAGTTTGAAAATAAAGCGGAATACATTTACGCCACATATTGATGTTTGTTACAAAATCATTAGGTTTATCCTTTTTACTAGTAGCAGTTATTTTAGTTATTTTATATAATAGATAATAAATTTGATTCGGTTTATTCAATTTTAAGTTAAAATTAATGTATAGAAATGAACATTTTTTTCTGTTTTTTCAAAAATGTATTCTTATTAATTAGCACTATAGCAGCTATCACAAACACATTAAGAATTATTAAATGTACAAACACTACACACGGTCAAAATACCTATAAAATGGGAGATATGTATACAGGGTGTCCGAAAATAACGATAAAAATTTTAAGGTATGATTCTACATAAGAAGATTTGAAAAAAAGTTTATATTAACATAGGTCCGGTTATGCTTCCAGCGGGAGCTACCGGCCCATGAAAATGGTGTCATACAAGTGTTTTTTTTTTAATTTATTAGCACCTACTCACAATACAGGAAATAACTTCTACGTATAAGTTTGGGTTATTGGAGGTCACTTTTAAAAAATATCAGGTGGCCCATATTGCAACCAGTGGCGTGGGAACAAAGGGGTGGTTAGTTATTTGGGATCATATTTTTTTCGCTGAGTGTATTTTTGCTATCTTTTAAATAAGTGATGTTTCCAAATGCCCAATATCCAATGACCAAATGGAAGTCCGAAGAAAAATAGTACAAAAGAAAACCGAGACGTGGGAAAAGCGATGTAACCTTCTCGACTGCTACTTAGGAGGAACAAAAAGCACCGAAAGTTGGAGGCTACTGAAATCAATGCGCGAAAATAGTGGGAAAGAGATAATATCGCCCATACCACTTCATAAATGGGATAAATATTTTCATCAACTCCTAACCGAAGACCGTCCTAGTTACAGAGAGAAAAATGAAAATAATAAATAGAAATATCTGCATCGCCCATCAGAATCAAGAAAAAAGAGGTTAAATACGTTTGCATTTATCTTAAAAACAGAAAGCACCAGGATCAGGAAACATTCCCGCTGAATTGATCAGGTATGGTTCAGATAAACTCTTTGACTACCTTACTGCATTGTTTAAAACTGCATTATTACTGGTCAAATACCAGAAGAATGGAAACTGTCGTATCTGACACCAATCTATAAAAAGGGTGGTAAAGAAACTGTGACAACTATAGGGGTATTGCAGTGATGAGCTCGATCAGCAGGGTCTATGGCAAGGTGTTAAAACATAGAATAGAACGAGGCTACGCCGACCACGAAGCCGAAGAACAAGCAGGGTTTCGAACGGAAAGATCAACAATTGACCATCTGTTCTGTGTAACACAATTATTAGATAAAATGTCGGCAGTCAACAAGGAGGTGCATTTAGTATTTGTCGACCTGAAGAAGGCATACGACAGCGTGCCACTGGTGAAGTTGTGGGAAGCTCTACTAGCAACAAACCTAAATATAAATAACAAATAACATCTCGACTGGATTTACTCCAGATAAGGGACTTAAACAGGGATGTTGTCTTTCACCAACGCTTTTTAAAATATATCTCGAAAAGGTGTTAATGAAATGGAAACGAAAATGTTCAAATATGGGTATCCCGCTTAACCACTCCACATTATATACACTAAGCTTCGCTGACGACCAGATCGTTATAGCACAAGATTATGACGATATTGAGTATATGACTCGGTAACTCATTGAAGTGTACGAGAAGTGGGGACTCGAAGTGAACATTGCAAAAACAGAATACCTGAGTCTGGGAGGAAGCCAGCAAGAACCTGATTTTGGAAAATGGCCAAAGAATAAAAAACAGCCAAAGGTACAAATATCTAGGCGTAAATATTACCAACGATGGAACCCTGGACGATGCCATCAAAGACAGGAATATACAGGGAAGGAAAGCTACGTCGATGTTTGGGATCAGAAGATCACAAAAAATAACAAGCATCTTATAATATAACACCATTGTCAAAAGCATCGTTACTTACGGCAGCGAGATATGGCCACTTAAAGAAAGAGCAAAGAAAACCTTGGAAGCGACGGAGATGGATTTTTGGAGTCGTTCGGCAGGCAGGTCAAAACGTGAGAGAATCCGCAATGACCAAATACGGGAGATTATGGGAGTTCGGCACAGTATTGTAGATGACATAAAGACGAAGAATGCCATACGAACGACTGCCAAAACAGGTAATGACGTGGACTCCAGCAGAAAGAAGACGGAGAGGAAGACCAAGAAGAAGCTGGAGAGGGAATAGATGAGGAAATTAGATATGAATTGGGCCTTGGAATGATCGGGAACAATGGAGACTAGGTGTATATATATATATATATATATATATATATATATATATATATATATATATATATATATATATATATATATATATATATATATATATATATATATATATATATATATATATATATATATATATATATATATATATATATATATATAAATATATATATTATATATAAAAACAGGGTGGCCCACCACATTCGCCTCGGTTTTTCTAGGAGAAATGAAACGAGTTGGGGAAAAACTTTTAGCGCGGTCATAGGTGGGTCCATGAGGAGCATATTTTAAAATTATTTTGAAGTATACAGGGTGACCCAAAAAGAAAGTACATATCAAAGTTATATTTTTTCTTATGGAACACCCCATATTTTTTTTATATTATTAGATACTATAGACCAAATAAAGGTAAGTTATTGTTATATTTCCTAAACCTAAAACTGACCGTTTCTGAGAAATTTAGAAAAATTTAAAAATACAGACCATAATTTAAAAAATGTTTACACCCTGTAACATATAACGAGCTGCTCGTAATTAAATTTATTGCTTAGCTCAAGGTTTAAGTTAACTATCACATAAAAGTTTTACCTTAATATTATACAGAGTGTTGAAAAAAATTGCCTCAAAGTTTGGACACACATTTTATTAAATAACTTCCTTAAGTTAAATGGAACACCCTGTATTTAATGGCCTATTTTGACGCGGAATTAAATTTTCCTTAAAACCATATTAGGGTTTCCTATACCTATCTCTTCTGCTTTTTATGCAAAAGGCATTTTTATATTTGACTTATCATTTATCTTAAAAATGGAACACCCTGTATTGTAATTAAAAATCTTTTTATTAAGGATCACGTAGATTTGCTAAAAGCACAAGTTTAAATTTTTGAAAATAAGATGTATCTCAAGTAAAATACAGGTAAAAGTAATAACTCCAATTTATTGTCATTGTCCAAAATATTACAGCTTACAGCTACTTTCTTAAAATTGAGGATCGAAATATAGTACAAGCCATATATATATATATATATATATATATATATATATATATATATATATATATATATATATATATATATATATATATATATATATATATATATATATATATATATATATATATATATATATATATATATATAAAAGTTCCCTGCAGTCACCCCCGTCTTATGAGCTCATTTATTATTAATGTTTTTCTTTATTTTGCCTTAAACCTACGGCATTTCAGGAAAATAATTTTCACGATGGTGCATTTTTTAAATGGAACCTGTTTTTTTTGTATATTTGGTATTCATTGTAATTTATATTCCTCCCAAAGCTTTGTTTTAGAGAAAAAAAAATAAAATAAAAAAACGTTTCACCTTGAATTTAAAAAATCAAAAAATACCAATAGTGCTTGATTTGAAAAACAAGGAACATTAAAAGAAATTATCACTTAGGCATGTTGGTTAATTCAACTGACAGGGTCCAAAATTTACAAACTCTTCTTAAAAGCACTTATTTTTCTTTTTTCTATACCCCCAATTTTAGGTCGGAGCAGAATTAAAAGAGAAAATTTTTCTTTATAACCCTATCGAAATTCCTAACACGTTAAAAACTCATTTTGGCATGTATTTTAATACTCACCATTGAATAAAAATGATAGGTGGCTATGAAAAAAATTTATTGACATTAGAATTTCCTAAAACATTAATTATTACCTAGAAATTGGTATAATTTATTTAAATATTAGCCCAAAAGTATAAAAATTAAAAATAAATAATTATTTAACATTTAAAGGTTTTCCCAAATTAATGTAATTTAAAAATAAATAATAATAATTTACTAAAATTTTTTATAATACGTCAAAAATTTTGTAAGTTAAATAAACTCCAATGTCAATAAATTGTTTTGCATAGCCACCTCACTTTTATTCATTGGTATTATTATTAAAATAGACGCCAAAATGAGTTTTCAACGAATAACTTTTTATGTGTTAGGAATTTCGATAGGGTTATAATTAGAAAAATGTTTCTTTTTTAATTCTTCTTAACGACCTATTTAAAATAAGAAAAATAAAGGGCTTTCAAATTTGAAGAGTTTGACACTAAATTTTGGGACCCTGTACAGTTCGAATTAACCAAACATGACCTAAGCGACTGTTTTACGTTACTTAATAAGTTCTTTAATTTTATTAATTAAGCCTACTGGTATTTTTATTATTTTTAAATTCAATGGTGCAAAACAGTTTTTTTAAATATTTTATTTTTTTTCTCTAAAAACCCTGTTAAAAATTTGGGAGGAATATAAATTAACACAGGAGATACCTAAATATACAAAAAATACACAGTGTTCCATTTAAAAAATGAACCATCGTGAGTCACACTTTTTTGTGACACCCTGTATAACCAAAATTATTTTCCTGAAATGCACCAGGTTAAGGTAACGTCTACAAAATATGAAAATTTTACATTAAGTAATAAATGAGCTAATAAGAGGGAGGTGAGCTGCAGGACTCTTTATTTTTAAATATATATATATATATATATATATATATATATATATATATATATATATATATATATATATATATATATATATATAAATTAATTTTTTTTTTTTTTTTTTTAATTTTTTTTTCCCCGATCATTCCAAAGGTCTTCGCCAACCCATATCAATTTCCTCATCTATTCCTCTCTCCAGCTTCTTCTTGGTCTTCCTCTCCGTCTTCCCTGCTGGAGTCCACGTCATTATCTGTTTTGGCAGTCGTTCGTATGTCATTCTCTGGCCACTGCCTCATTTCAGTTGTTTCGTCTTTATGTCATCTACAATACTGTGCCGAACTCCCATAATCTCCCGTGTTTGGTCATTGCGGATTCCGTCACGTTTTGACCGCCTGTCGAACACTCCAAAAAAACCATCTCCGTCACTTCCGGTTTTCTTTGTTTTTTTAAGGGCCATTCGCTGCCGTAAGTAACGATGCTTTTGACAAGGTGTTATATATAAGATGCTTGTTATTTTTTTGATTTTCTGATCCCAAAGGATATATTTAACACACTGCTTTCCTTCCCTGTATATTTCTTTTCTTTGATATCGTGGTTCCATCGTTGGTAATATTTACGCCTAATATTTGTACCTTTGGCAGTTTTTATTCTTTGGCCATTTTCCAAAATCAGGTCTTCCTTCTTCCCACACTCAGGATTTGTTTTTGCAATGTTCCTTTGAGTCCCCATTCTGACACTTCAATGAGTTCCGAGTCATATCCCAAATCGTCATAACTTGTGTATAACGATCTGGTCGTCAGCGAAGCTTAGTGTATTAATTGGGTGGTTAAGCGGGATACCCATATTTGAACATTTTCGTTTCCATTTTATTAACACCTTTTCGAGATATATTTTAAAAAGCGTTGGTGAAAGAAACACCTGTTTAAGCCCATCTGGAGTAAATCCAGTCGAGATTTATTTGTTATTTATATTTAGTTTGTTGCTAGTAGAGCTTCCCCAAAACTTCCCATAGCTGTCATTTCTTATACAAAACAAATGCATAATTGTGTAATAATTGTGTTAACAGAACAGATTCAATTGTTGCTCTTCCCGTTGAAACCCTGCTTGTTCTTCGGCTTCGTGGTCGGCGTAGTCTCGTTCTATTCTATTTTTTAACACCTTGCCATAGACCCTGCTGATCGAGCTCATCACTGCAATACCCCTAGAGTTGCCTTTTTTCTTTTTTCCACCCTTTTATAGATTGGTGTCAGATACGAAAGTTTCCATTCTTCTGGTATTTGACCAGAATTGCTTTTAAAACAATGCAGTAAAAAGGGGGTCAAAGAGTTTATCTGAACCATACCTGATCAATTCAGCGGGAATGTTTCCTGGTCCTGGTGCTTTTCGTATTTAAGATAGGTGCAAACGTTTTTAAACCCCTTTTTTCTTGATTCTGATGGGCGATGCAGATATTTCTTATTATTATTTTCATTTTTTTTCTTGTAACAGGACGTCTTCGGTTAGGATTTTATGAAAATATTTATCCCCTTTATGAAGTGGTAGGGGATATTATCTCTTTCCACTATTTTCGCGCATTGATTTCAGTAGCCTCCAACTTTGGTGCTTTTTTTTCCTCCTAAGTAGCAGTCGAGAAGGTTAACATCGCTTTTCCCACGTCTCGTTTTTTTTTTTTTTTATTTTTTCGGACTTCCATTTGGGCATTGGATATTGGGCATTTGGAAAAAATTTTACTTATTTAAAAGATAGCAAAAACCTCAGCGAAAAAAAAATGATCCCAAATAACAACCCCCCTTTTTCCCCCGCCACTGGTTGCAATATGGGTCACCTGATTTTTTTAAAAATGACCTCCAATTTAACTTTTTACGTAGAAGTTTTTCCCCCTTTTTTGAAAAATAGGTCTAAAAATTAAAAAAAAAAACTTGTATGCCCATTTTTATGGGCCGGTAGCCCCCGCTGGAAGCATAACCGCAGATATGTTAATATAAACTTTTTTAAATCTTCTTATGTAGAATCATCCTTAAAAATTTTTTATCGTTTTTTTTGGGACACCCTGTATACATATCTCCCATTTTATGGGTTTTTTTGACCGTTTTAGTGTTTGTACATTTAATAATTCTTAATGTGTTTGTGATAGCTGCTATAGTGCTAATTAAAAAAAATTTTTTTTAAAAAACAAAAAAAAATTTTTCATTTTAACTTAAAATTTTAAATTTTAAAATTGAATAAACAGAAAAATTTTTTCCTATTAAAAAAAAATATCAAAATAACTGCTACTAGAAAAAAAAGGATAAACCAAATGATTTTGTAACAAACTCAATATGTCAAAAACCCCTTTTATTTTCAAACCTTACTTATTGGAATTTAACAAAAAAAAATTTTTTATTAAAAAAAAAAGCAAAAAAAAATTTTTTAAATTAGATTTCTTGGGGTAAAAATTTCCCCATTATCCATTTCTAAATTTTTTTTTTAAGGTTTTTTAGTGTTATTATATATATATATATATATATATATATATATATATATATATATATATATATATATATATATATATATATATATATATATATATATATTTTATTATATATATATATATATATATATATATATATATATATATTTTTTTTAAATTTTTTTACTTTTTAAAAAATTATTTTTTGGTATAAAGTCGTATAGTCGTCGGTTTTCGAGAAAAAAGGTACTTAAAAGACGAATGCAATAAAATAAAAGTAGAAGGTTTACCAATAAATTCTTTTCTTATTGGCAATGAGTGTAAAAGAGTAACTACATTTTAAAATAGTATTTATGCATCTTCTTATTTTTATTACATATCCTGTTTACTGTATTTACTCACTACAGTCGTCTCTTTAATCCGTTTATCTCGACAACCGTTGAATATACGACTTTATACCAAAGGAATCTTTTTACGTAAAAATGTTAAAAAGAAAACATATTTTATTTAAAAGATAGCGAAAACATACTCGACAAAAAGAAATATGACCCTAAATAACTAACGACCCCTTTGTTCCCAAGCCATTGGTTGCAATATGGGTCACCTGATATTTTTAAAAAGCGACCTCCAATCATTCTTATACGTAGAAGTTAATTCCCGTATTGTGAGTAGATCCTAATAAATTAAATAAAAACCACATTTATGACACCATCTGGTCAGTAGCACCCTCTGGGAGTTTCCCGGGGCTTACTTTTAAAATGAACTTTTTCATATTTTTTTATGTAGAATCATACCTTAAAATTTTTCACCGTCATTTCCGGACACCCTGTATACCATTCCAGTATTCAAATTAAAATTACTAAAAAAACTATGCCTAAGCAATATTTTTATTCGGGCTAATTTTGCGTCAATTAAAATTATTAATATTGCAATTACCCAATAAACATGAAAATATGTATTTAAACATTTCTAAACCTAATATCAAAACTTTTAAATTAATTTTAAATATCAAAATATTTATTTCTTTTTAATAACACTAGAACCTTGAACTCACATTGTCTTTATTTGTTAATTGTGTATATTTAATCAATTTCGAAGCAAAGGTATCTATTACATATTTTTGCAAAAATATTTGGATTTTCTGTTTTTTTTTTCTATTGCACACAACACAACGGCTAATTACTCCAGGAGTTTGCTCTAGAAGTTCTGGCTCATTCGATATACCACATATTTGCTGTAATTTTAAACCTATGGTTTTCGGTAAATTAGTACCAACAGCCAGCTCTTTTTGGTGATCATATAATAGGGCCATGGAGAGCATCAAGGTAAATTCTTTGCATGGTGGTTTTGAAATCATTATTATTATCATTATAACCTTTAAAATGCATTAATTCCAGGTACATTTAAGATACTATAGATAGGTACCATATATATCATGTAGTAGCGCAAGCGAAAATATACTAAGCGTATAATTATTAACCATGAAACTTATTTGGTTTTATTATACGACATTATCATTTTGGGCTTATTGCTAACAAAATTAATGTCATCTCTTTAAAGTATTGTAGAAATAAGTAAGCCATTCCGATCTTTTTTAGGAATGTAAGAAACCAATGTTGTGCTACTACAAAATCCAGACTTTAAGGAGATAATAATAAGCTGACAATTATTTTCTACAAATTCTGGAGAAAGCTGTCTTTTGTTTTTGCGAATGGTTCCTACTAGTGTAATTTATTTGATTTAAGACTCCTAGTAAGCTCAGTACTGGTGAACCAGTTGTCTGTGGTGACATTTTTATTAGTACTATGAGTATGATCGCAAATTATTTCTACTACAGCTTTCCCTGGTATCTTCCTAAAATTCCTAAAAAGGACCATTCGGTTGCTTACCCTTATAGATCTCCAAATGACTGGTATAAAATAGTTTAGCATCAAATAAAGGCAAAATATTAATTCCATATTTATTTGTCTTTTTATTGATCGTCAAAAAAGCAGAGGGCGTGTAAGACTGCTTTCGATTGGTATTAAATATTTGAAATAATGCTCTTACCGGGGCCAATTTATTATCTTAAACTTCTTATTATTTAGTTTTGGTATGATCAAAACCAACACATCTCATTTCAAATTCGAATCCAATTAAATTTATTCCAAGCAGCAAGACCTCAATACTAGTGCCATCGATCCTTCAATGATCTGCTAAATTCATGTGATTTGCTTTTCTTGCGCCAGAAGGTCAATTAATGCTTTAATTTCAGTAATGTAAGTAGGTTTAGCATCCCTTCATATATGTCGCAGGCGTATTGAATAATCCGGCTTTTTGCAAAAAGACTAGGTGTTTTGCAAAATGCCGGCGTTTTGAACAATTCAATACATTTTTGCAATGAGCCTGTTTTTTCAAGCGTTTTGCAAAATAACTAACCAGAGCTAGGCGAATTAAACAGTAATTAAATTCCTTTTGAGAATGACAAACCATTAAATTTAGTCATTTTGAATATTTGTCTTTCTCAAGATTTAAGTAAGAATAAACAACTGATATTGATATTGCCCTCAAAAGTAGGATTATTGGTGATTTTATCCATTATTTATTACTTTAAAAAGGAAATAAAACAGAAACAAGTGTCTCGTACAATAACAAATAATGCATATATCTTAAGTTAGAAAAACCGCGTAAACGTAGGTTCAACGTTTTGTGAAATCTGTCTAGTCATTTGTAATAAAAATGACATAGTTATTTAATTCGCCCAGCTCTAGTAAGTCATTTTGCAAACACCTTAAAATAGCCAGGCTCGTTGCAGAAATGTATTGAATTGTTCAAAACGGCGGCATTTTGCAAAACACCTAGTCTTTTTGCAAAAAGCCGGATTATTCAATACGCTTGCGACAAATTCATTAGTTACTGGTTTAAGAAAGTACAAAAAAATAAAAATATCCTACCAGTTTTTATTAAAAAAAGCACACATATATCCAAAATTTGTGTCATAAATGCTCGCGTCCAGACGATGTTGTACTGAAGTTCATTCTACTGACTTCAATTAACTGCTAATGGTGTAAGTGTACTAGCTGCCAATGAACACAAAAGATAGCTGGGGGGCAAGCTACCCCTACCAAAGATAAGCCGATTCGTAACAGGACTCAGCTGATACAGCGTGCGCGAATAACGAAAGGTTAGACCTACGATCTTAAGTACTATTCGTTGCTTACCAAAATTTTATCAATTTTTCACCGTTTAACATCGGCAGCCAGATATTTAAGATGTCAACATTAGGTTTGCTAGCTACATTCTGGTTATTTAGAAATATTACAGCTTTTTATTTATTTTTTTTTCTTTCAGTGTGATTCTTTATAATTAGTTTTTGCTTTAGATCATTGTATGCGGTTTTCTTTTGACAATGGATGTTCGACAACCTCCAACCTCGACGTTTTACCTTGTTCCATATGTTTTTTGTGTTTTTTAACTCTAATTTTGAGGGACCTTTTTCTTTCCCCAATATATACTTTACCACATTCACAAGGAACCTGGTAGATACAGTCTTTATTTAAAATATTGTTTTCCAGTCTCGTATTAGAAGAAATACTTCTTAAATGGGTTTTAGATTTAAATGCTATTTTATTATTATCAATTTTTTAATATCATTATTATCATCATACCTTTAATATACGGAATTGTCATAAATTATTGGTTTAGTAAGTATTGTTTAAGTTGGAGCCTTTTGTCTTGTTCTGATGTTTATCGATCGTTTCCTTAATTAATTTTTTATTGTTACCGTTTTGCTTAAGATTCATAGTTTTATGAGCTTTTTCTTTGCAAAGATTCGATACTATCGGTTAACAGCGGATAGTAAATAATGTCGCAGCTTTAAGAGTAGTTTTTAGTTATCGCTTGAAAACGGTTGTAGATACATCACTAACCGAAACGTTGTGTACCAATTTACAAATAAAGAAAATGGAATAACAAAATTTTAAAGTTATTAAAACCATAACACTATCTAACAACTTTAGGAATTTATTTTCTTACTAAAAAATAAAAATTATTAGAAGTTTTATTTTTTAACATGTTAACATACACGGCAACCAAAAAATTTTGAATCATTTTGTAGAGTTGGGAAAAAAAGGTGAAAGTCTAGATTATACGAAAAAAAAGTAATTGATGTACCTTCACATCTATATTTTATTATCTTATACTGACACAAGCAAAAAATGCTGAAAGTTGTGTGTTACAGTGGCCTAAAGATAGGCAATGTTCAAGCAACTTTTAGCTGTGTGATAAATCGGTAATGTAAAAAACACCTACATACCAGAAGGTCTTAACGTGTAATAATATGAAAAAAAGTATATTGTTTGTAAAATATTTTTTGCTAGCTACAGCGACTTATTTAATAAAAAGTTTAACATGTTTATTGGGTATTTTTGTTTTAATATGTTTGCTTGTTGACGAAATTATTTTATAATTAAAACATATACATTCTGAACTTCTAAAAGCTTTTAATAACTAGGTACTAACCAAAACTAAATGTTATTTTTTAAAAATTTATGATACCAAAAAGTACTAGTATTTATTGACACCGTCCTAAGTTTTAACTGGAACTTTATGTATTTTGTTTTATTAATGTGTAATATATTTTTAGATATTTTATGAATATTGGCTAAGAATTTATATGAAATTTATGATTTTTCAACAGGAAACTGTTTGACTTCTAACCTTAAATTACTGTTTTCTTAAATTCATCTTTTTTTCTCCTGACTCTTTATTTTTTAATATGTATTTATCTGTACCCTAGTTTTTAGCATTTCTTTTTTAGACAGAGCAATATGGCATTACATAAAATAACGGTGGGAACAATACGGTAAAAAGAGTGAGTTCCAGGTTATCTAATTTCTGCTAATAAAATTTAAAACTATTATGGTGGCAACTAGACGTTGCAAGTAATTGTTCCATTCTGAAATTTATTATATCTTATGAGACAAAAATTACCTAATGCTATTATATTCTATTGACAATATTTAGAAAACATAAAATCGCTTTAGTCATATATCTGTGATATTGTTAAGAATGTCATAACCTTAAAATATTTTAAAAACATCCTTTAGCAAAAATTAACTTAATTTTATATTGCTTAATATTAGGCTATTTCTAAAACATCTAAAGGATGTTCTTAGCCCTTCTAGTATTTCAATTGCTAACCCGTTATTTCAGGAAGGGTACTGCTTAAACCTAATGACTTAATGTAGACCAAAGCCAGTATAACAAAGACAAATATTTATGATACCTAATAATAATAATGATGGCTAATATACCAGTTTATAAGGCGATCAAAGGAAAGAAATATGGTCGCTGACATAACAATATCTATCAAGAACAAACAAAATCAATAAAGCTAGAAAAAAATTTATGTTAACCAAAAAAAAAAAATTAAAAGACAAAAGACGAACAATATTAAAATATAAACTGTATAGCAAATTTAGGGACCTGAAATACTTGACGACTTAAGACAGATTAGGTGTTTCGAATATTGCAATGTTGGTGCCAGCATAGAAAAGATCCTGTATAAAATTAAGATTTGTGTGTTCAGATAAACATAGCTATACAATATTAACTGTTACATTCTTTTTCTTACATATTTTTAAAGTATATATATTTTTAGAAAATCTTGGTAAATTATAAATCTTAGATGTAAATGAAAATTTAATTTAAAATACCTTTTTATGCATATGCCAATAAATGTGTCGAAAAATAGTCATTAAAAAAATTGGATACTTTGTATATAACATATTTTTTTTTAAACTGTAGTTCTTAGAAATTAACTATAATAAAAATGCTTTTTTTGTATATGAGCTAACAAAGTTAATGTTCGACTTCGCACTTATGAGTCATCTTCTTTATAAAACAATTTATTTAATTGATTAATTGATTTTGTCTTTTATAATTTTTTAATCCATTGAACTTTTTACACTGCTTTTCTTACTTTAAAAAGTACATTATTTAGCCTAGCTTTGTATTAAATTTGTTTTAATTTAAAAATCGTATTTTGTTATTAAAATTATTTTAATTCCTAAATTATTTTACGGCATAAGTTAATTTCGTTAACGTACTCCTATGTCTCACACATTCTGTTTAAATTAAAAAATATGTGTTTTTAAATCATAGATTGATAATATTTCATTTACCGGCAAAATAAAAACAACATTTTTATAGTTTACAGAACTTTTTTAAAATACAGGAAATATAAAGTCCAACAATTACTATAGGGCCACAACATAAAGAAATGATACATAAGGTTGTTAGGACGAACTAATTGCTTTTGCATTAAAACTGTTTAGATATGAGTGGTTTATAAACTTTAATAAAAAATATAAATTCAAGTAATAAACTTTTAAAATACAAAAGCAATTTAAATAAAACGGGTTAACGAAGAAAAACGGTAAATTATTTTAATTTTAATTATTTCAAAATATTTAATTTAGACAACAAATAATGGCTTTTAAATATAGCTATTTTAGAATGTACTTTTTAAAATTCAGAAATGAAATAACAAATTTTAGGGCTTTATTACTTGTCTTGTTACAAACTTATTCAACGTGAGACGTAGTAATTTTTATATTTTATAACTCCATACCTATGAACCATATAAAAATATTAACAAATTAATATTGAAAACTGTAACACAAAACCAAGTTTATAGCGCGAATTTAACCAAAACCTTTAAAAACGTATTTTAAATATCTAGACCTACGGGAAAAATGCAAAACATAATAGCGAAAATGATAAGTTACCTTTGGTAAATAAAAAGAAAGCCAAAAAAGTAATTAACAAAAAAAACTTCATTTTTAGTTTAAACAGTTTAAAGCTATTTTTATGGTCTGGTTGCTTCTGTTCACTTCGCTTATTTATTTTAAACTAAACATAAAAATTTTAAAATGTTTATACTGCTATCACTTTTTTTGTGTCTATATATAACAAAAGCGTTGTACTTTATCTAAAGCCTTAATTTATTCCTGTTTATAAATTAACATATAGATAACAGGTAAACGAGATCTAGCAAATAAATATTGTACATTTTAAAATAATATTTTTTTAGTGTATAAATAAAAAAAAATCCTTGTAGCTTAGGTTATATCAACTTTTAATAAAGTAAATACCGTGGTACCTAGTTGCTATTTAATGTGAAAGTAGAGGTAGCAAAGTAAGGATTAAATAAAAAAGAAAATAACAAATTTAAAGATTTGCTTAAAAAAACATGTTATTTAAGGCTAAATGGCCAAAAAAAAAATGGGTGATACCTTATTAAGGTTATTATCTTTTTAACTTTTTTCCGTGCCGAGCAATTCTCGTCTATTGCCTTATCGAGACAAGAAAATATTTTTTTTCTTTCAAATGCTTAACAAGACGAGAGAAGGCCCTGTTTCGTTTAATTTTTATTTTGTTTTCTTGACATGGATTTTAATTTATAGTGGCAAAAATAGTTTTTGTTGTTATTTAAAAGGGTAGTTTGGATATTATTTAGTTTAAAAAAATATTTTTAAATAAATATCCAAAAAAATTCCTGAAAAATTAAAAAAAAATCTCTTGTTGGCCTTTTTGCCGAAGCGCTTTTACCAATATATTTTCAAAATAATGAAACAAACCTGATTTAGGATTTGATAAGTACACAAAAATATCAAATTTTAAAAAAATTGGAAATGTTTTGACTTTCCGAGAAGTGAGACAAAGTTTGGCAAAAAAATATTAACTAATTTATTATAGGAACTCATAATGCTAACATTTAGGAAAAAGTCCAAGCCAACAAATAAAGTAAAATAACTCTGTATCGCTTTTAGTAAAAAAATCGTATTTACTTCTAGATGTTATACCCAATATTATTTCTATATTTACGAAAATAGATTTTAAAATATAAAAACAAATAGTCATAGAGTTTAATTTTCTTATTACTAGGTATGTTAAAGCAGTTTTTGTTTTTGCAAAAGCATTTTTTCTAAATATTTTTGAAAAAATTTTTGGATACTATGCAGAAATGGTTAAGCCCAAATGGGAAAATATGATTATATTCTTATTCTCGAGTCAAATAAAATTTTACAAAATAGATGACGAGTCAATTTTCTGATAGAAAATAGAAAAAAAGACTTTTTACCGTCACAATATCTTACATTTTAACCCATCGGCTCCGTCCGATATTAGTTGACAAAAATTGAAAAAAAAAACAGACACACCTGTTTGAAACTTTTAAAGCGGTTCTTAGGTATTATTGCACAATCATGCAACAGAAATAGGTAACACGTCCTTTTTAAATAAAAAAATCCTATATTATCTGGAATAAAATTTGTAGCGAAATCGTTACTAGGTGTAAGTTTGTTATTGTTATTTATTTTATTATTAATTATTTATTTTTATTAAAATTAAAATTTATTTTAATTTTTTTAAAAAAATTTTTTTATTTTTATTTTTTTTAAAAATTCGAAAACTTTTATTTTGTGGGGGACAAAAAGTTTATTTGATTGTTTATTTTTTTTTACTAATACCTGGTTTAATCTTAATTATCCCTTTGAGTTCTGGAAAAATTTTTTTTAATTTTCTAAATTTTGTTATTCAACTTGGGTAAATCAAAGTCCTATTGTTAAAAATTTTTTTATTTAT